>JAUPMV010000188.1:0-10000 GCA_030848855.1 Branchinecta sandiegonensis
GATCGATTTGCACGTCAGAATCGCTGCGGTCCTCCATCAGGGTTTCCCCTGACTTCGACCTGGCCAGGCATAGGTCACCATCTTTCGGGTCCCAACGTGTACGCTCTTGGTGCGTCGCATCCGCAACGGGATCGCGACGCCCCGGGGATGCGCCCGAGCCACCGAGGTGAAACGGGATCTCCCCTCAGCACCGCAAGCAGTGCCTTCACTTTCATTTCGCCTTCGGTCTTTATCAACCTACGACTCGCGCACATGTTAGACTCCTTGGTCCGTGTTTCAAGACGGGTCGGATGGGTCCCGCCTACTTCCTGCGCGTCCGCGGGCATGGGCCCCGTGGCCGACAGTCTTGCGACTCGCCACGATTGCCCCGCGGACTCTAGAAACGAACCGAGCCAGCGCCGGGAGACCAGCCCTCGATGCCGAAGCACCTCGAAACCGGATCCGTCTGACGCCGCCCCAGTCACGTGCAGGATACGAATCCGCACAGGAATACACGCCCGCACAGAGGCACCGCCCCAGCCACGCGATCCACGGCAAGCCGCAACCGCGCTACCGAGACAGACATTGCACGAACGCTGATCCCGTAACGGCTCGAGCTTCGAAGGTCCATCCGTTTAACCCCCTGGAGGATTTCACGCACTATTGAACTCTCTCTTCAAAGTTCTTTTCAACTTTCCCTCGCGGTACTTGTCCACTATCGGTCTCGTATCCATATTTAGCCTTAGATGGAGTTTACCACCTGCTTAGGGCTGCACGCTCAAGCAACCCGACTCTAAGGAGACTCCCATGGGCCTTCGAACACCAGTCCTAAGGGCCTGACACCCGCTTTGGGCAATCGAGCCACATTCATGAGGACTTTAGACTTGGTGAACGAGGGTTCAAGGAGCTCCTAAACACCGCATCGGCCGAGCCGCGGCCGTGAGGCTACGACCGGCCCTTGGTGCTGGGCTCTTCCCTCTTCGCTCGCCGCTACTAGGGGAATCCTTGTTAGTTTCTTTTCCTCCGCTGACTAATATGCTTAAGTCAAGCGGGTCGCCTCACCTGAGCTGAGGTCAGAGAATAGGTTTGGTTGAGGTCTCACGACTGAGAACACTCGCCAGCAACGATAAGTTCCATCGAGCATCGACGCTCACCCGTATATAGACAGTTCCAGCGTATCGGGACCATCGTCCACAAGACTCGCCGCGACCGGTATCGTACGTTTATGTGCCCATTCTTTTCGTCTCACTTTATCTCTCACTGCCATGGTCCGACTTGCCCTCTTGTCTTCCACACCTCACTAGTGACAACGAAACGAATTATTCAAAGCACATCCCGGCTACCGCGTATTTTCGCGCCACGTGCGCTACTCTGCGGTGACCAGGCGTACGCCCCAGCGGCAAATCTCACGAACGACGTTCCCCAGCTAGTCTGCGAACAGGTGCCGGATCTCGTCGGACATTGCCATACATTTAAGAAGGTTGCCCTGAACGGCAGCGAGGCCATCGGGAATCCTCCCAGATTACGAACCCAGGGAGTCTTAGCCGTGGGTGTCACCCCACCGCGTACCAACTCCCAGTCGTATGTATATAATAAACCGACCCTCAGCCAGGTGTAGTCCAAGCCAGAGGCTGGACTGCCATGTGCGTTCGAAGGATAGACGTTCCATGTGTCCTGCAGTTCGCATGGAATCACGCGTCTAGCTGCGTTCGTCTTCGTGATACGAGCCGAGTGATCCATCCCCCAGGGTCATTTCTCGGTTTTCTCATCGGATTTTCACCCGAATAAGAAGAGTCCACAAGCAACGGTTCAACAATAAAACAAGTGTTTCTCACAAAACAACAAACTCCGAGGAGAGAAATTAATCTCTCCTCCAATCCAAAGGACTACGGCGGATACTGCAGAGATTGCTGGTTCAATTGCGACTCGATCCGAGCGGGCCTTCGTCCTCAGCACGCAACAAGGGGGCCCCTCAACTCTGTCCCGCATACAACGGAGATTCGCAAAAGACCAACGCTCTTCGCAGCCGGTTCAATCGTATAGCGCGATCCACTCCTAGCAGGCCTCCTTCCTTTGGCGCACGACATGGGGGCCAATGAAATTCTTCCCGCGGCAACGGAGTTGCACACAACGACAAACACCCCGCTATCGCCTCCAGTTCGATCGTCAAGTGCGCTTCGATCCTAGCGGGCCTTCGTCCTCGACACGCAACAAGGGGGCCACTCAACTCCGTCCCGCATACAACGGAGATGCGCACGAGGTCAAACTTTCAGCAACTCACAGTCTGCTCAGCCGTATAGCGAGATTTGCTCCTAGCGGGACTGGGTCCTCGGCGCGCAACGAGGGGGCCACTCAACTTTGTCCCGCAACAACGGAGATTCGCACAACAGCGAACGGTCTGCTTTTCGCAACCCTCTGGTTGTCTGGCAGCAAACAGCCAGTGTCCGACACGATACGCCTCCTAGCGGGCTTCCTTCCTTTGGCACGCAACAGGGGGGCCAGAGGGAATTCTACCCGCAGCAACGGAAGCAGCGCGTCGTCTACTAGCCAGTCGCGTCTCAGACGACACGCATCAGCAGAGTCCTTAGTCATGCGCTCTTCGGCCGGCGGGATTCGCTTCGGGCGCGCTACAAGGGGTAGCCCAGTGGAATCCCGCTACACAAAGATCGTGCTCTGACTTTGAACTCCGATTTAGCATGCCCTTTTCCCCGTCCGCGGAAGCCAGCAAGGCCGTAAAGCTTCGCCCGACATCCCGCGTCCGAGTACTCTCATCACAATGCGCACGGTTAGTGCAGCACTCGTTAATGATCCTTCCGCAGGTTCACCTACGGAAACCTTGTTACGACTTTTACTTCCTCTAAAGGATCAAGTTTGAACATCTTTCAATCAACACCGAAGCCATCCAGAGGACGGCCCGGCGGATCGTCCGAAGTTCTCACTAAATCATTCAATCGGTAGTAGCGACGGGCGGTGTGTACAAAGGGCAGGGACGTAATCGACGCAAGCTAATGACTTGCACCTACTAGGGATTCCTGGTTCATGGGGATCCTTGCAGTCCCCAATCCCAACCACGAAAGAGGTTCAGCGGTTACCCGGTCCTCTCGGACAGGGAAGACGCGCTGATTCTTTCAGTGTAGCGCGCGTGCGGCCCAGGACATCTAAGGGCATCACAGACCTGTTATTGCTCACTTTCATATGGCTAGACGCCACTTGTCCCTCTAAGAAGAGTAACGTACCCGAAGATACGTCATCTATTTAGCAGGCTAGAGTCTCGTTCGTTATCGGAATTAACCAGACAAATCGCTCCACCAACTAAGAACGGCCATGCACCACCACCCACCGAATCAAGAAAGAGCTCTCAATCTGTCAATCCTTCCAGTGTCCGGGCCTGGTGAGGTTTCCCGTGTTGAGTCAAATTAAGCCGCAGGCTCCACTCCTGGTGGTGCCCTTCCGTCAATTCCTTTAAGTTTCAGCTTTGCAACCATACTTCCCCCGGAACCCAAAAACTTTGGTTTCCCGGAAGCTGCCCGCAGAGTCATTGAAGTAACGTCTGCGGATCGCTGGTTGGCATCGTTTATGGTTAGAACTAGGGCGGTATCTGATCGCCTTCGAACCTCTAACTTTCGTTCTTGATTAATGAAAACATTCTTGGCAAATGCTTTCGCAGTTGTTCGTCTTGCGACGGTCCAAGAATTTCACCTCTAGCGTCGCAGTACGAATGCCCCCGTCTGTCTCTATTAACCATTACCTCAAGTCCAGAAAACCAACAAAATAAGACCGAGGTCCTATTCCATCATTCCATGCTGTGATATTCAGGCGCGGAGCACCTGCTTTAAGCACTCTAATTTGTTCAAAGTAAACGTACCGGCCACCCAGGACACTCGGTTAAGAGCACCCCGGACAGTCCGGTGGATTGTCCAATCAAGGCAGTGCACACCGCGAGGCGGCACCACCTGATCGCGACCGATATCCAACTACGAGCTTTTTAACCGCAGCAACTTTAATATACGCTATTGGAGCTGGAGTTACCGCGGCTGCTGGCACCAGACTTGCCCTCCAATAGGTCCTCGTTAAAGGATTTAAAGTGTACTCATTCCAATCACAGGGCCTCGGATGAGTCCTGCATCGTTATTTTTCGTCACTACCTCCCCGTGCCGGGAGTGGGTAATTTGCGCGCCTGCTGCCTTCCTTGGATGTGGTAGCCGTTTCTCAGGCTCCCTCTCCGGAATCGAACCCCGATTCCCCGTTACCCGTTGCAACCATGGTAGGCGCATAACCTACCATCGACAGTTGATAAGGCAGACATTTGAAAGATGCGTCGCCGGTGCTAGACCATGCGATCGGCACAAAGTTATTCAGAGTCACCAAGATACGGACCGAAGTCCGATTGGTCTTGATCTAATAAAAGCACCCCTTCCGTAAGGTCGGGGCTATTGTGCATGTATTAGCTCTAGAATTACCACAGTTATCCAAGTAGGATAGTACGATCTAAGGAACCATAACTGATTTATTGAGCCATTCGCGGTTTCGCTGCATAACAGCTTGTACTTAGACATGCATGGCTTAATCTTTGAGACAAGCATATGCTACTGGCAGGATCAACCAGGTAACTGCTGTGAACCTCGCCGAAGCGAGGACACTCAGTTCGAGACGGTCCCACTGGACCCGTCTCTTCTCACTCAACATACGAGAAGCGTCTTGAAAAAGACACTCTCCGTTTCGCATCGACAATGGGCCAGTTCTCTCGCACATACCGTCCACCCGACGGATTCGTCAATTTCGTGCTGCTTCCTCGTTCCACTTCCAGTCATACACGTTTCCTTTGCCTGCAGATCATCGATATACGATAATGCAGATATTGCCGTGACAACAATTTCCTTCGAGTCGGAACCTGCAACAAAGCACAAAAAGTGCTCCGAGAATCGTCCGTCTCTAAGGCAGATGGCACAGCCTGCTCAACACCAAATTTCTACTAAACGGAGCCTGCAACAGAACTCACAAAGCTTTCCCAGCTACCGCGTGTTTGCACAACCCTTGTGCTACTCTGCGGTGACCAAGTCAGTCCTCGTTCGCTCCGAGAATCGTCCGTCTTTCGGTCCTCGATGCCTCACACCAGTACCTTCCTTCAAAATGGAACCTGCAGCAGAGTGCCAGAAACGCTGCTAGTCATCTCACTCCGGCCTTCCAACCGAGGCACAAACCTATATGTTCAAGCGCTCCGAGAATCGTCCGTCTCTCCGGCTTTAGGACCGAATGCTAGGCTTAAAATCCTACTAGAAGAAGCTTACTACAGAGCTCATGAGAAGTGGTCATCACAGCCTTTAAAAAGGCGTGTCCCCTGCAATCTCATTCGCTCCGAGAATAGTCCGTCTTTCGGATTCCGTCGCCTTACACCCAGCACCTGCCTTCGAAACGAAACCTGCAACAGAACGCCAGAAACGCTACAAGCCATCTCACCCCAGCCTTTCAACCGACGCACAAACTAGCATGTTCACACACTCCGTGAACGCCCATCTCTCCGGCTTCAGGACCGAATGCTCGGCGTAAAATCCTACTAGACTGAGCTTGCTACCGAACTCATGAGAAGTGGTCATCACAGCCTTTAAAAAGGCGTGTCCCCTGCAATCTCATTCGCTCCGAGAATAGTCCGTCTTTCGGATTCCGTCACCTCACACCCAGTACCTTTCCTTCAAAACGGAACCTGCAACAGAACGCCAGAAACGCTGCAAGTCGTCTCACCCCGGCCTTTCAACCGAGGCACAAACCTGCATGTTCACACGCTCCGAGAACCGTCCGTCTCTCAGGCTGTAGCACCCTTCATCTTCGTCAAACCCTACTGAGCTCGCTTATCACGAAAGCTCCCGAGACGCCACCAGTCTCCACAGCCTCGAAAGGCGTGCCCCCGGTATCCTCGCTCGCTCCGTGATCCGCCCGCCTCTCGGCTCTGACTCCGACTACTAGGTACTACATATATGTTTCGGAAGCCTCCGGTGACTGCGACATGGCACAACTACCGATACTTGTGGACTTAGAAAAATCGCGATGGGTGTGAAATGAAAAGTGGAATAAAAGGGAGGGGGGAATGAAAATAGGAAAGGGAAATGATATGGTATAATAGAGGAACAATAATTACATCTTTTGTGCATGTTTTAAAAGCATTTCTAACAAGTTAAAAAACACGATTTCTTCCGAAATGAACCGAATCAGGCCTAAAGTGATTGGAGATGATTCTAACTGAATAAAACTGAACATTTTATTAATAAAACTTTTCTATTTTTTCACTTTTTCGTCACTTTTCGTTCGATACTTTTAAGGATTTGAAGGCGGACATGTCGCATACGGCTGGTACTAGACTTGCAGGATTCAAATAATTATCGGAAAAAAAGATTTAGAAACGTGAAAAACAAGATACAGGATAGAAATAAAACATCGGGAAAGGTAAATTAATTAATGTTTCATTACGACGCACAACTTTTGTTTGAAAAACTAAAAAAAAAAATCTCGGCAGGTGAAAAACAATACCTAGGATAGAAAAAAAACATCGGAATTGATAAATTAATAAACGCTGCATTCCCCGGCAATAAGTTATACCAAAAAACCCAAAGTTTTCGACTGTTTTAGCTTAAACGATGATGATAAAGTACTTCAAAAGATCGAAAACTAGCGTCAAAAAGTTTCGGATCATGTCCTGCAATATAAATAAAGCAGTCTCATAACTTTTAAACCTATTTTTCACCTTTCTATTGCTTATTTTAACCGTAACTTCTTTGATTTTGAAACTTTCCATTGTTCACAACAGAAAACAAAATGGCGTCTGTCTGCCGGTAATTGTGCGCCCCACGTGTTCCCGATATTTGTTGAATCTTTGTCCGCCTTTTCGCTTCATTTCCTTAAGCCCATAACTATCCCGTCTTTTCTATTATCGGAAGATCTCCACAATTTCAATTTCTTCCTTATTTTGCCGTTTCCTAGTTGATTCCGTCTGCAACCCACTTAATTCAAGATTCTTCCGTTGCTAACAAAGGAAACAAAATGGCGGCTGTTAAATAGCCATTTATTAGAATCTGAACAATATTCAATATTATCGTGATGACTCTGCATGAATTTCCTTTTATTTGAGCTCTCTTGCCTTCTTAGCACGTTTTAAGAATCCACAATAACTTTTCGTATTCGCGAAAGCAGTTTCCTTTTATATTATTCAATTTTTGATAAATCATCTATTCGTCCGACCGCGATTCTTCCTTTCGCCAACGGCCATACCACGTTGAAAGTACCCAGTCTCGTCAGATCCTGGAATGTCACACAACGTCGGGCCCGGTCAGTACTTAGATGGGTGACCGCTTGGGAACACCGGGTGCTGTTGGCTTTTTGCAATTTTGCTAAGTCCAAAAGTTGGTTAAAAATTAAAAAGTGCAGCGATGAGGTCTCTGACCCAAATTAGGTCGGGCGCCGCAATAAAAAAAAATTTTGGTCCGGAGACCTCGATCACCTTCGAAAAGACGTGGCGGACGCAGCGTGAAATCGGATCTCAAAGCGCTTTGAACTTGACGGGTCGGACGCAGCGTGAAATCGGATATCAAAGCGCTTTGAACTTGACGGGTCGGACACAGCGTGAAATGAGATCTCAAAGCGCTTTGAAGATTGAAGTTGACGTGGAGGACGCAGCGTGAAAAATATTTCGGACGTGATCCCTGTTCGAGTGAAATTTGCTAAGTCCAAAAGTTGGTTAAAAATTAAAAAGTGCAGCGATGAGGTCTCTGACCCAAATTAGGTCGGGCGCCGCTTTAAAAAAATATTTGGTCCGGGGAGCTTCGCCTTCGATTTCACGCTGCGGACCCCGTTGGAAAAAAACTTGGACGGCTGGATCCCAGCTCGAGTGAAATTTGCTAAGTCCAAAAATTCGGTTAAAACTCGAAAAGTGCAACGATGAGGTCTCTGATCCAAATTAGGTCGGGCGCCGCATTAAAAAAAAATTTTGTCCGGAGACCTCGGTCGCCTTCGAAAAGACGTGGCGGACGCAGCGTGAAATCGGAACTCAAAGCGCTTTGAACTTGACGGGTCGGGCGCAGCGTGAAATGAGATCTCAAAGCGCTTTGAAGTTTGAAGATGCCGTGGAGGACGCAGCGTGAAAAATATTTCGGACGTGATCCCTGTTCGAGTGAAATTTGCTAAGTCCAAAAGTTGGTTAAAAATTAAAAAGTGCAGCGATGAGGTCTCTGACCCAAATTAGGTCGGGCGCCGCTTTAAAAAAATATTTTGTCCGGAGACCTCGGTCGCCTTCGAAAAGACGTGGCGGACGCAGCGTGAAATCGGAACTCAAAGCGCTTTGAACTTGACGGGTCGGGCGCAGCGTGAAATGAGATCTCAAAGCGCTTTGAAGTTTGAAGATGCCGTGGAGGACGCAGCGTGAAAAATATTTCGGACGTGATCCCTGTTCGAGTGAAATTTGCTAAGTCCAAAAGTTGGATAAAAATTAAAAAGTGCAGCGATGAGGTCTCTGACACAAATAAGGTCGGGCGCCGCAATAAAAAAAAAATTGGTCTTTTTGCAGGTAGGATCCTGGTTCGTTGATTGATATTATGACAAAGTCCAACTTGGAGTCAGGATCCGAGTTCGTTGACTGAAATTTGACTAAGTCCAACTTGGAGTCAGGATCCGAGTTCGTTGACTGAAATTTGACTAAGTCCAACTTGGAGTCAGGATCCGAGTTCGTTGACTGAAATTTGACTAAGTCCAACTTGGAGTCAGGATCCGAGTTCGTTGACTGAAATTTGACTAAGTCCAACTTGGAGTCAGGATCCGAGTTCGTTGACTGAAATTTGACTAAGTCCAACTTGGAGTCAGGATCCGAGTTCGTTGACTGAAATTTGACTAAGTCCAACTTGGAGTCAGGATCCGAGTTCGTTGACTGAAATTTGACTAAGTCCAACTTGGAGTCAGGATCCGAGTTCGTTGACTGAAATTTGACTAAGTCCAACTTGGAGTCAGGATCCGAGTTCGTTGACTGAAATTTGACTAAGTCCAACTTGGAGTCAGGATCCGAGTTCGTTGACTGAAATTTGACTAAGTCCAACTTGGAGTCAGGATCCGAGTTCGTTGACTGAAATTTGACTAAGTCCAACTTGGAGTCAGGATCCGAGTTCGTTGACTGAAATTTGACTAAGTCCAACTTGGAGTCAGGATCCGAGTTCGTTGACTGAAATTTGACTAAGTCCAACTTGGAGTCAGGATCCGAGTTCGTTGACTGAAATTTGACTAAGTCCAACTTGGAGTCAGGATCCGAGTTCGTTGACTGAAATTTGACTAAGTCCAACTTGGAGTCAGGATCCGAGTTCGTTGACTGAAATTTGACTAAGTCCAACTTGGAGTCAGGATCCGAGTTCGTTGACTGAAATTTGACTAAGTCCAACTTGGAGTCAGGATCCGAGTTCGTTGACTGAAATTTGACTAAGTCCAACTTGGAGTCAGGATCCGAGTTCGTTGACTGAAATTTGACTAAGTCCAACTTGGAGTCAGGATCCGAGTTCGTTGACTGAAATTTGACTAAGTCCAACTTGGAGTCAGGATCCGAGTTCGTTGACTGAAATTTGACTAAGTCCAACTTGGAGTCAGGATCCGAGTTCGTTGACTGAAATTTGACTAAGTCCAACTTGGAGTCAGGATCCGAGTTCGTTGACTGAAATTTGACTAAGTCCAACTTGGAGTCAGGATCCGAGTTCGTTGACTGAAATTTGACTAAGTCCAACTTGGAGTCAGGATCCGAGTTCGTTGACTGAAATTTGACTAAGTCCAACTTGGAGTCAGGATCCGAGTTCGTTGACTGAAATTTGACTAAGTCCAACTTGGAGTCAGGATCCGAGTTCGTTGACTGAAATTTGACTAAGTCCAACTTGGAGTCAGGATCCGAGTTCGTTGACTGAAATTTGACTAAGTCCAACTTGGAGTCAGGATCCGAGTTCGTTGACTGAAATTTGACTAAGTCCAACTTGGAGTCAGGATCCGAGTTCGTTGACTGAAATTT
>JAUPMV010000188.1:15000-22500 GCA_030848855.1 Branchinecta sandiegonensis
TATAATAAACCGACCCTCAGCCAGGTGTAGTCCAAGCCAGAGGCTGGACTGCCATGTGCGTTCGAAGGATAGACGTTCCATGTGTCCTGCAGTTCGCATGGAATCACGCGTCTAGCTGCGTTCGTCTTCGTGATACGAGCCGAGTGATCCATCCCCCAGGGTCATTTCTCGGTTTTCTCATCGGATTTTCACCCGAATAAGAAGAGTCCACAAGCAACGGTTCAACAATAAAACAAGTGTTTCTCACAAAACAACAAACTCCGAGGAGAGAAATTAATCTCTCCTCCAATCCAAAGGACTACGGCGGATACTGCAGAGATTGCTGGTTCAATTGCGACTCGATCCGAGCGGGCCTTCGTCCTCAGCACGCAACAAGGGGGCCCCTCAACTCTGTCCCGCATACAACGGAGATTCGCAAAAGACCAACGCTCTTCGCAGCCGGTTCAATCGTATAGCGCGATCCACTCCTAGCAGGCCTCCTTCCTTTGGCGCACGACATGGGGGCCAATGAAATTCTTCCCGCGGCAACGGAGTTGCACACAACGACAAACACCCCGCTATCGCCTCCAGTTCGATCGTCAAGTGCGCTTCGATCCTAGCGGGCCTTCGTCCTCGACACGCAACAAGGGGGCCACTCAACTCCGTCCCGCATACAACGGAGATGCGCACGAGGTCAAACTTTCAGCAACTCACAGTCTGCTCAGCCGTATAGCGAGATTTGCTCCTAGCGGGACTGGGTCCTCGGCGCGCAACGAGGGGGCCACTCAACTTTGTCCCGCAACAACGGAGATTCGCACAACAGCGAACGGTCTGCTTTTCGCAACCCTCTGGTTGTCTGGCAGCAAACAGCCAGTGTCCGACACGATACGCCTCCTAGCGGGCTTCCTTCCTTTGGCACGCAACAGGGGGGCCAGAGGGAATTCTACCCGCAGCAACGGAAGCAGCGCGTCGTCTACTAGCCAGTCGCGTCTCAGACGACACGCATCAGCAGAGTCCTTAGTCATGCGCTCTTCGGCCGGCGGGATTCGCTTCGGGCGCGCTACAAGGGGTAGCCCAGTGGAATCCCGCTACACAAAGATCGTGCTCTGACTTTGAACTCCGATTTAGCATGCCCTTTTCCCCGTCCGCGGAAGCCAGCAAGGCCGTAAAGCTTCGCCCGACATCCCGCGTCCGAGTACTCTCATCACAATGCGCACGGTTAGTGCAGCACTCGTTAATGATCCTTCCGCAGGTTCACCTACGGAAACCTTGTTACGACTTTTACTTCCTCTAAAGGATCAAGTTTGAACATCTTTCAATCAACACCGAAGCCATCCAGAGGACGGCCCGGCGGATCGTCCGAAGTTCTCACTAAATCATTCAATCGGTAGTAGCGACGGGCGGTGTGTACAAAGGGCAGGGACGTAATCGACGCAAGCTAATGACTTGCACCTACTAGGGATTCCTGGTTCATGGGGATCCTTGCAGTCCCCAATCCCAACCACGAAAGAGGTTCAGCGGTTACCCGGTCCTCTCGGACAGGGAAGACGCGCTGATTCTTTCAGTGTAGCGCGCGTGCGGCCCAGGACATCTAAGGGCATCACAGACCTGTTATTGCTCACTTTCATATGGCTAGACGCCACTTGTCCCTCTAAGAAGAGTAACGTACCCGAAGATACGTCATCTATTTAGCAGGCTAGAGTCTCGTTCGTTATCGGAATTAACCAGACAAATCGCTCCACCAACTAAGAACGGCCATGCACCACCACCCACCGAATCAAGAAAGAGCTCTCAATCTGTCAATCCTTCCAGTGTCCGGGCCTGGTGAGGTTTCCCGTGTTGAGTCAAATTAAGCCGCAGGCTCCACTCCTGGTGGTGCCCTTCCGTCAATTCCTTTAAGTTTCAGCTTTGCAACCATACTTCCCCCGGAACCCAAAAACTTTGGTTTCCCGGAAGCTGCCCGCAGAGTCATTGAAGTAACGTCTGCGGATCGCTGGTTGGCATCGTTTATGGTTAGAACTAGGGCGGTATCTGATCGCCTTCGAACCTCTAACTTTCGTTCTTGATTAATGAAAACATTCTTGGCAAATGCTTTCGCAGTTGTTCGTCTTGCGACGGTCCAAGAATTTCACCTCTAGCGTCGCAGTACGAATGCCCCCGTCTGTCTCTATTAACCATTACCTCAAGTCCAGAAAACCAACAAAATAAGACCGAGGTCCTATTCCATCATTCCATGCTGTGATATTCAGGCGCGGAGCACCTGCTTTAAGCACTCTAATTTGTTCAAAGTAAACGTACCGGCCACCCAGGACACTCGGTTAAGAGCACCCCGGACAGTCCGGTGGATTGTCCAATCAAGGCAGTGCACACCGCGAGGCGGCACCACCTGATCGCGACCGATATCCAACTACGAGCTTTTTAACCGCAGCAACTTTAATATACGCTATTGGAGCTGGAGTTACCGCGGCTGCTGGCACCAGACTTGCCCTCCAATAGGTCCTCGTTAAAGGATTTAAAGTGTACTCATTCCAATCACAGGGCCTCGGATGAGTCCTGCATCGTTATTTTTCGTCACTACCTCCCCGTGCCGGGAGTGGGTAATTTGCGCGCCTGCTGCCTTCCTTGGATGTGGTAGCCGTTTCTCAGGCTCCCTCTCCGGAATCGAACCCCGATTCCCCGTTACCCGTTGCAACCATGGTAGGCGCATAACCTACCATCGACAGTTGATAAGGCAGACATTTGAAAGATGCGTCGCCGGTGCTAGACCATGCGATCGGCACAAAGTTATTCAGAGTCACCAAGATACGGACCGAAGTCCGATTGGTCTTGATCTAATAAAAGCACCCCTTCCGTAAGGTCGGGGCTATTGTGCATGTATTAGCTCTAGAATTACCACAGTTATCCAAGTAGGATAGTACGATCTAAGGAACCATAACTGATTTATTGAGCCATTCGCGGTTTCGCTGCATAACAGCTTGTACTTAGACATGCATGGCTTAATCTTTGAGACAAGCATATGCTACTGGCAGGATCAACCAGGTAACTGCTGTGAACCTCGCCGAAGCGAGGACACTCAGTTCGAGACGGTCCCACTGGACCCGTCTCTTCTCACTCAACATACGAGAAGCGTCTTGAAAAAGACACTCTCCGTTTCGCATCGACAATGGGCCAGTTCTCTCGCACATACCGTCCACCCGACGGATTCGTCAATTTCGTGCTGCTTCCTCGTTCCACTTCCAGTCATACACGTTTCCTTTGCCTGCAGATCATCGATATACGATAATGCAGATATTGCCGTGACAACAATTTCCTTCGAGTCGGAACCTGCAACAAAGCACAAAAAGTGCTCCGAGAATCGTCCGTCTCTAAGGCAGATGGCACAGCCTGCTCAACACCAAATTTCTACTAAACGGAGCCTGCAACAGAACTCACAAAGCTTTCCCAGCTACCGCGTGTTTGCACAACCCTTGTGCTACTCTGCGGTGACCAAGTCAGTCCTCGTTCGCTCCGAGAATCGTCCGTCTTTCGGTCCTCGATGCCTCACACCAGTACCTTCCTTCAAAATGGAACCTGCAGCAGAGTGCCAGAAACGCTGCTAGTCATCTCACTCCGGCCTTCCAACCGAGGCACAAACCTATATGTTCAAGCGCTCCGAGAATCGTCCGTCTCTCCGGCTTTAGGACCGAATGCTAGGCTTAAAATCCTACTAGAAGAAGCTTACTACAGAGCTCATGAGAAGTGGTCATCACAGCCTTTAAAAAGGCGTGTCCCCTGCAATCTCATTCGCTCCGAGAATAGTCCGTCTTTCGGATTCCGTCGCCTTACACCCAGCACCTGCCTTCGAAACGAAACCTGCAACAGAACGCCAGAAACGCTACAAGCCATCTCACCCCAGCCTTTCAACCGACGCACAAACTAGCATGTTCACACACTCCGTGAACGCCCATCTCTCCGGCTTCAGGACCGAATGCTCGGCGTAAAATCCTACTAGACTGAGCTTGCTACCGAACTCATGAGAAGTGGTCATCACAGCCTTTAAAAAGGCGTGTCCCCTGCAATCTCATTCGCTCCGAGAATAGTCCGTCTTTCGGATTCCGTCACCTCACACCCAGTACCTTTCCTTCAAAACGGAACCTGCAACAGAACGCCAGAAACGCTGCAAGTCGTCTCACCCCGGCCTTTCAACCGAGGCACAAACCTGCATGTTCACACGCTCCGAGAACCGTCCGTCTCTCAGGCTGTAGCACCCTTCATCTTCGTCAAACCCTACTGAGCTCGCTTATCACGAAAGCTCCCGAGACGCCACCAGTCTCCACAGCCTCGAAAGGCGTGCCCCCGGTATCCTCGCTCGCTCCGTGATCCGCCCGCCTCTCGGCTCTGACTCCGACTACTAGGTACTACATATATGTTTCGGAAGCCTCCGGTGACTGCGACATGGCACAACTACCGATACTTGTGGACTTAGAAAAATCGCGATGGGTGTGAAATGAAAAGTGGAATAAAAGGGAGGGGGGAATGAAAATAGGAAAGGGAAATGATATGGTATAATAGAGGAACAATAATTACATCTTTTGTGCATGTTTTAAAAGCATTTCTAACAAGTTAAAAAACACGATTTCTTCCGAAATGAACCGAATCAGGCCTAAAGTGATTGGAGATGATTCTAACTGAATAAAACTGAACATTTTATTAATAAAACTTTTCTATTTTTTCACTTTTTCGTCACTTTTCGTTCGATACTTTTAAGGATTTGAAGGCGGACATGTCGCATACGGCTGGTACTAGACTTGCAGGATTCAAATAATTATCGGAAAAAAAGATTTAGAAACGTGAAAAACAAGATACAGGATAGAAATAAAACATCGGGAAAGGTAAATTAATTAATGTTTCATTACGACGCACAACTTTTGTTTGAAAAACTAAAAAAAAAAATCTCGGCAGGTGAAAAACAATACCTAGGATAGAAAAAAAACATCGGAATTGATAAATTAATAAACGCTGCATTCCCCGGCAATAAGTTATACCAAAAAACCCAAAGTTTTCGACTGTTTTAGCTTAAACGATGATGATAAAGTACTTCAAAAGATCGAAAACTAGCGTCAAAAAGTTTCGGATCATGTCCTGCAATATAAATAAAGCAGTCTCATAACTTTTAAACCTATTTTTCACCTTTCTATTGCTTATTTTAACCGTAACTTCTTTGATTTTGAAACTTTCCATTGTTCACAACAGAAAACAAAATGGCGTCTGTCTGCCGGTAATTGTGCGCCCCACGTGTTCCCGATATTTGTTGAATCTTTGTCCGCCTTTTCGCTTCATTTCCTTAAGCCCATAACTATCCCGTCTTTTCTATTATCGGAAGATCTCCACAATTTCAATTTCTTCCTTATTTTGCCGTTTCCTAGTTGATTCCGTCTGCAACCCACTTAATTCAAGATTCTTCCGTTGCTAACAAAGGAAACAAAATGGCGGCTGTTAAATAGCCATTTATTAGAATCTGAACAATATTCAATATTATCGTGATGACTCTGCATGAATTTCCTTTTATTTGAGCTCTCTTGCCTTCTTAGCACGTTTTAAGAATCCACAATAACTTTTCGTATTCGCGAAAGCAGTTTCCTTTTATATTATTCAATTTTTGATAAATCATCTATTCGTCCGACCGCGATTCTTCCTTTCGCCAACGGCCATACCACGTTGAAAGTACCCAGTCTCGTCAGATCCTGGAATGTCACACAACGTCGGGCCCGGTCAGTACTTAGATGGGTGACCGCTTGGGAACACCGGGTGCTGTTGGCTTTTTGCAATTTTGCTAAGTCCAAAAGTTGGTTAAAAATTAAAAAGTGCAGCGATGAGGTCTCTGACCCAAATTAGGTCGGGCGCCGCAATAAAAAAAAATTTTGGTCCGGAGACCTCGATCACCTTCGAAAAGACGTGGCGGACGCAGCGTGAAATCGGATCTCAAAGCGCTTTGAACTTGACGGGTCGGACGCAGCGTGAAATCGGATATCAAAGCGCTTTGAACTTGACGGGTCGGACACAGCGTGAAATGAGATCTCAAAGCGCTTTGAAGATTGAAGTTGACGTGGAGGACGCAGCGTGAAAAATATTTCGGACGTGATCCCTGTTCGAGTGAAATTTGCTAAGTCCAAAAGTTGGTTAAAAATTAAAAAGTGCAGCGATGAGGTCTCTGACCCAAATTAGGTCGGGCGCCGCTTTAAAAAAATATTTGGTCCGGGGAGCTTCGCCTTCGATTTCACGCTGCGGACCCCGTTGGAAAAAAACTTGGACGGCTGGATCCCAGCTCGAGTGAAATTTGCTAAGTCCAAAAATTCGGTTAAAACTCGAAAAGTGCAACGATGAGGTCTCTGATCCAAATTAGGTCGGGCGCCGCATTAAAAAAAAATTTTGTCCGGAGACCTCGGTCGCCTTCGAAAAGACGTGGCGGACGCAGCGTGAAATCGGAACTCAAAGCGCTTTGAACTTGACGGGTCGGGCGCAGCGTGAAATGAGATCTCAAAGCGCTTTGAAGTTTGAAGATGCCGTGGAGGACGCAGCGTGAAAAATATTTCGGACGTGATCCCTGTTCGAGTGAAATTTGCTAAGTCCAAAAGTTGGTTAAAAATTAAAAAGTGCAGCGATGAGGTCTCTGACCCAAATTAGGTCGGGCGCCGCTTTAAAAAAATATTTTGTCCGGAGACCTCGGTCGCCTTCGAAAAGACGTGGCGGACGCAGCGTGAAATCGGAACTCAAAGCGCTTTGAACTTGACGGGTCGGGCGCAGCGTGAAATGAGATCTCAAAGCGCTTTGAAGTTTGAAGATGCCGTGGAGGACGCAGCGTGAAAAATATTTCGGACGTGATCCCTGTTCGAGTGAAATTTGCTAAGTCCAAAAGTTGGATAAAAATTAAAAAGTGCAGCGATGAGGTCTCTGACACAAATAAGGTCGGGCGCCGCAATAAAAAAAAAATTGGTCTTTTTGCAGGTAGGATCCTGGTTCGTTGATTGATATTATGACAAAGTCCAACTTGGAGTCAGGATCCGAGTTCGTTGACTGAAATTTGACTAAGTCCAACTTGGAGTCAGGATCCGAGTTCGTTGACTGAAATTTGACTAAGTCCAACTTGGAGTCAGGATCCGAGTTCGTTGACTGAAATTTGACTAAGTCCAACTTGGAGTCAGGATCCGAGTTCGTTGACTGAAATTTGACTAAGTCCAACTTGGAGTCAGGATCCGAGTTCGTTGACTGAAATTTGACTAAGTCCAACTTGGAGTCAGGATCCGAGTTCGTTGACTGAAATTTGACTAAGTCCAACTTGGAGTCAGGATCCGAGTTCGTTGACTGAAATTTGACTAAGTCCAACTTGGAGTCAGGATCCGAGTTCGTTGACTGAAATTTGACTAAGTCCAACTTGGAGTCAGGATCCGAGTTCGTTGACTGAAATTTGACTAAGTCCAACTTGGAGTCAGGATCCGAGTTCGTTGACTGAAATTTGACTAAGTCCAACTTGGAGTCAGGATC
>JAUPMV010000188.1:27500-35000 GCA_030848855.1 Branchinecta sandiegonensis
ACGCACTATTGAACTCTCTCTTCAAAGTTCTTTTCAACTTTCCCTCGCGGTACTTGTCCACTATCGGTCTCGTATCCATATTTAGCCTTAGATGGAGTTTACCACCTGCTTAGGGCTGCACGCTCAAGCAACCCGACTCTAAGGAGACTCCCATGGGCCTTCGAACACCAGTCCTAAGGGCCTGACACCCGCTTTGGGCAATCGAGCCACATTCATGAGGACTTTAGACTTGGTGAACGAGGGTTCAAGGAGCTCCTAAACACCGCATCGGCCGAGCCGCGGCCGTGAGGCTACGACCGGCCCTTGGTGCTGGGCTCTTCCCTCTTCGCTCGCCGCTACTAGGGGAATCCTTGTTAGTTTCTTTTCCTCCGCTGACTAATATGCTTAAGTCAAGCGGGTCGCCTCACCTGAGCTGAGGTCAGAGAATAGGTTTGGTTGAGGTCTCACGACTGAGAACACTCGCCAGCAACGATAAGTTCCATCGAGCATCGACGCTCACCCGTATATAGACAGTTCCAGCGTATCGGGACCATCGTCCACAAGACTCGCCGCGACCGGTATCGTACGTTTATGTGCCCATTCTTTTCGTCTCACTTTATCTCTCACTGCCATGGTCCGACTTGCCCTCTTGTCTTCCACACCTCACTAGTGACAACGAAACGAATTATTCAAAGCACATCCCGGCTACCGCGTATTTTCGCGCCACGTGCGCTACTCTGCGGTGACCAGGCGTACGCCCCAGCGGCAAATCTCACGAACGACGTTCCCCAGCTAGTCTGCGAACAGGTGCCGGATCTCGTCGGACATTGCCATACATTTAAGAAGGTTGCCCTGAACGGCAGCGAGGCCATCGGGAATCCTCCCAGATTACGAACCCAGGGAGTCTTAGCCGTGGGTGTCACCCCACCGCGTACCAACTCCCAGTCGTATGTATATAATAAACCGACCCTCAGCCAGGTGTAGTCCAAGCCAGAGGCTGGACTGCCATGTGCGTTCGAAGGATAGACGTTCCATGTGTCCTGCAGTTCGCATGGAATCACGCGTCTAGCTGCGTTCGTCTTCGTGATACGAGCCGAGTGATCCATCCCCCAGGGTCATTTCTCGGTTTTCTCATCGGATTTTCACCCGAATAAGAAGAGTCCACAAGCAACGGTTCAACAATAAAACAAGTGTTTCTCACAAAACAACAAACTCCGAGGAGAGAAATTAATCTCTCCTCCAATCCAAAGGACTACGGCGGATACTGCAGAGATTGCTGGTTCAATTGCGACTCGATCCGAGCGGGCCTTCGTCCTCAGCACGCAACAAGGGGGCCCCTCAACTCTGTCCCGCATACAACGGAGATTCGCAAAAGACCAACGCTCTTCGCAGCCGGTTCAATCGTATAGCGCGATCCACTCCTAGCAGGCCTCCTTCCTTTGGCGCACGACATGGGGGCCAATGAAATTCTTCCCGCGGCAACGGAGTTGCACACAACGACAAACACCCCGCTATCGCCTCCAGTTCGATCGTCAAGTGCGCTTCGATCCTAGCGGGCCTTCGTCCTCGACACGCAACAAGGGGGCCACTCAACTCCGTCCCGCATACAACGGAGATGCGCACGAGGTCAAACTTTCAGCAACTCACAGTCTGCTCAGCCGTATAGCGAGATTTGCTCCTAGCGGGACTGGGTCCTCGGCGCGCAACGAGGGGGCCACTCAACTTTGTCCCGCAACAACGGAGATTCGCACAACAGCGAACGGTCTGCTTTTCGCAACCCTCTGGTTGTCTGGCAGCAAACAGCCAGTGTCCGACACGATACGCCTCCTAGCGGGCTTCCTTCCTTTGGCACGCAACAGGGGGGCCAGAGGGAATTCTACCCGCAGCAACGGAAGCAGCGCGTCGTCTACTAGCCAGTCGCGTCTCAGACGACACGCATCAGCAGAGTCCTTAGTCATGCGCTCTTCGGCCGGCGGGATTCGCTTCGGGCGCGCTACAAGGGGTAGCCCAGTGGAATCCCGCTACACAAAGATCGTGCTCTGACTTTGAACTCCGATTTAGCATGCCCTTTTCCCCGTCCGCGGAAGCCAGCAAGGCCGTAAAGCTTCGCCCGACATCCCGCGTCCGAGTACTCTCATCACAATGCGCACGGTTAGTGCAGCACTCGTTAATGATCCTTCCGCAGGTTCACCTACGGAAACCTTGTTACGACTTTTACTTCCTCTAAAGGATCAAGTTTGAACATCTTTCAATCAACACCGAAGCCATCCAGAGGACGGCCCGGCGGATCGTCCGAAGTTCTCACTAAATCATTCAATCGGTAGTAGCGACGGGCGGTGTGTACAAAGGGCAGGGACGTAATCGACGCAAGCTAATGACTTGCACCTACTAGGGATTCCTGGTTCATGGGGATCCTTGCAGTCCCCAATCCCAACCACGAAAGAGGTTCAGCGGTTACCCGGTCCTCTCGGACAGGGAAGACGCGCTGATTCTTTCAGTGTAGCGCGCGTGCGGCCCAGGACATCTAAGGGCATCACAGACCTGTTATTGCTCACTTTCATATGGCTAGACGCCACTTGTCCCTCTAAGAAGAGTAACGTACCCGAAGATACGTCATCTATTTAGCAGGCTAGAGTCTCGTTCGTTATCGGAATTAACCAGACAAATCGCTCCACCAACTAAGAACGGCCATGCACCACCACCCACCGAATCAAGAAAGAGCTCTCAATCTGTCAATCCTTCCAGTGTCCGGGCCTGGTGAGGTTTCCCGTGTTGAGTCAAATTAAGCCGCAGGCTCCACTCCTGGTGGTGCCCTTCCGTCAATTCCTTTAAGTTTCAGCTTTGCAACCATACTTCCCCCGGAACCCAAAAACTTTGGTTTCCCGGAAGCTGCCCGCAGAGTCATTGAAGTAACGTCTGCGGATCGCTGGTTGGCATCGTTTATGGTTAGAACTAGGGCGGTATCTGATCGCCTTCGAACCTCTAACTTTCGTTCTTGATTAATGAAAACATTCTTGGCAAATGCTTTCGCAGTTGTTCGTCTTGCGACGGTCCAAGAATTTCACCTCTAGCGTCGCAGTACGAATGCCCCCGTCTGTCTCTATTAACCATTACCTCAAGTCCAGAAAACCAACAAAATAAGACCGAGGTCCTATTCCATCATTCCATGCTGTGATATTCAGGCGCGGAGCACCTGCTTTAAGCACTCTAATTTGTTCAAAGTAAACGTACCGGCCACCCAGGACACTCGGTTAAGAGCACCCCGGACAGTCCGGTGGATTGTCCAATCAAGGCAGTGCACACCGCGAGGCGGCACCACCTGATCGCGACCGATATCCAACTACGAGCTTTTTAACCGCAGCAACTTTAATATACGCTATTGGAGCTGGAGTTACCGCGGCTGCTGGCACCAGACTTGCCCTCCAATAGGTCCTCGTTAAAGGATTTAAAGTGTACTCATTCCAATCACAGGGCCTCGGATGAGTCCTGCATCGTTATTTTTCGTCACTACCTCCCCGTGCCGGGAGTGGGTAATTTGCGCGCCTGCTGCCTTCCTTGGATGTGGTAGCCGTTTCTCAGGCTCCCTCTCCGGAATCGAACCCCGATTCCCCGTTACCCGTTGCAACCATGGTAGGCGCATAACCTACCATCGACAGTTGATAAGGCAGACATTTGAAAGATGCGTCGCCGGTGCTAGACCATGCGATCGGCACAAAGTTATTCAGAGTCACCAAGATACGGACCGAAGTCCGATTGGTCTTGATCTAATAAAAGCACCCCTTCCGTAAGGTCGGGGCTATTGTGCATGTATTAGCTCTAGAATTACCACAGTTATCCAAGTAGGATAGTACGATCTAAGGAACCATAACTGATTTATTGAGCCATTCGCGGTTTCGCTGCATAACAGCTTGTACTTAGACATGCATGGCTTAATCTTTGAGACAAGCATATGCTACTGGCAGGATCAACCAGGTAACTGCTGTGAACCTCGCCGAAGCGAGGACACTCAGTTCGAGACGGTCCCACTGGACCCGTCTCTTCTCACTCAACATACGAGAAGCGTCTTGAAAAAGACACTCTCCGTTTCGCATCGACAATGGGCCAGTTCTCTCGCACATACCGTCCACCCGACGGATTCGTCAATTTCGTGCTGCTTCCTCGTTCCACTTCCAGTCATACACGTTTCCTTTGCCTGCAGATCATCGATATACGATAATGCAGATATTGCCGTGACAACAATTTCCTTCGAGTCGGAACCTGCAACAAAGCACAAAAAGTGCTCCGAGAATCGTCCGTCTCTAAGGCAGATGGCACAGCCTGCTCAACACCAAATTTCTACTAAACGGAGCCTGCAACAGAACTCACAAAGCTTTCCCAGCTACCGCGTGTTTGCACAACCCTTGTGCTACTCTGCGGTGACCAAGTCAGTCCTCGTTCGCTCCGAGAATCGTCCGTCTTTCGGTCCTCGATGCCTCACACCAGTACCTTCCTTCAAAATGGAACCTGCAGCAGAGTGCCAGAAACGCTGCTAGTCATCTCACTCCGGCCTTCCAACCGAGGCACAAACCTATATGTTCAAGCGCTCCGAGAATCGTCCGTCTCTCCGGCTTTAGGACCGAATGCTAGGCTTAAAATCCTACTAGAAGAAGCTTACTACAGAGCTCATGAGAAGTGGTCATCACAGCCTTTAAAAAGGCGTGTCCCCTGCAATCTCATTCGCTCCGAGAATAGTCCGTCTTTCGGATTCCGTCGCCTTACACCCAGCACCTGCCTTCGAAACGAAACCTGCAACAGAACGCCAGAAACGCTACAAGCCATCTCACCCCAGCCTTTCAACCGACGCACAAACTAGCATGTTCACACACTCCGTGAACGCCCATCTCTCCGGCTTCAGGACCGAATGCTCGGCGTAAAATCCTACTAGACTGAGCTTGCTACCGAACTCATGAGAAGTGGTCATCACAGCCTTTAAAAAGGCGTGTCCCCTGCAATCTCATTCGCTCCGAGAATAGTCCGTCTTTCGGATTCCGTCACCTCACACCCAGTACCTTTCCTTCAAAACGGAACCTGCAACAGAACGCCAGAAACGCTGCAAGTCGTCTCACCCCGGCCTTTCAACCGAGGCACAAACCTGCATGTTCACACGCTCCGAGAACCGTCCGTCTCTCAGGCTGTAGCACCCTTCATCTTCGTCAAACCCTACTGAGCTCGCTTATCACGAAAGCTCCCGAGACGCCACCAGTCTCCACAGCCTCGAAAGGCGTGCCCCCGGTATCCTCGCTCGCTCCGTGATCCGCCCGCCTCTCGGCTCTGACTCCGACTACTAGGTACTACATATATGTTTCGGAAGCCTCCGGTGACTGCGACATGGCACAACTACCGATACTTGTGGACTTAGAAAAATCGCGATGGGTGTGAAATGAAAAGTGGAATAAAAGGGAGGGGGGAATGAAAATAGGAAAGGGAAATGATATGGTATAATAGAGGAACAATAATTACATCTTTTGTGCATGTTTTAAAAGCATTTCTAACAAGTTAAAAAACACGATTTCTTCCGAAATGAACCGAATCAGGCCTAAAGTGATTGGAGATGATTCTAACTGAATAAAACTGAACATTTTATTAATAAAACTTTTCTATTTTTTCACTTTTTCGTCACTTTTCGTTCGATACTTTTAAGGATTTGAAGGCGGACATGTCGCATACGGCTGGTACTAGACTTGCAGGATTCAAATAATTATCGGAAAAAAAGATTTAGAAACGTGAAAAACAAGATACAGGATAGAAATAAAACATCGGGAAAGGTAAATTAATTAATGTTTCATTACGACGCACAACTTTTGTTTGAAAAACTAAAAAAAAAAATCTCGGCAGGTGAAAAACAATACCTAGGATAGAAAAAAAACATCGGAATTGATAAATTAATAAACGCTGCATTCCCCGGCAATAAGTTATACCAAAAAACCCAAAGTTTTCGACTGTTTTAGCTTAAACGATGATGATAAAGTACTTCAAAAGATCGAAAACTAGCGTCAAAAAGTTTCGGATCATGTCCTGCAATATAAATAAAGCAGTCTCATAACTTTTAAACCTATTTTTCACCTTTCTATTGCTTATTTTAACCGTAACTTCTTTGATTTTGAAACTTTCCATTGTTCACAACAGAAAACAAAATGGCGTCTGTCTGCCGGTAATTGTGCGCCCCACGTGTTCCCGATATTTGTTGAATCTTTGTCCGCCTTTTCGCTTCATTTCCTTAAGCCCATAACTATCCCGTCTTTTCTATTATCGGAAGATCTCCACAATTTCAATTTCTTCCTTATTTTGCCGTTTCCTAGTTGATTCCGTCTGCAACCCACTTAATTCAAGATTCTTCCGTTGCTAACAAAGGAAACAAAATGGCGGCTGTTAAATAGCCATTTATTAGAATCTGAACAATATTCAATATTATCGTGATGACTCTGCATGAATTTCCTTTTATTTGAGCTCTCTTGCCTTCTTAGCACGTTT
Source organism: Branchinecta sandiegonensis (assembly GCA_030848855.1). NCBI lineage: Eukaryota > Metazoa > Arthropoda > Branchiopoda > Anostraca > Branchinectidae > Branchinecta > Branchinecta sandiegonensis. The sequence goes on from JAUPMV010000188.1 coordinate 33,990, forward strand.
TAAGAATCCACAATAACTTTTCGTATTCGCGAAAGCAGTTTCCTTTTATATTATTCAATTTTTGATAAATCATCTATTCGTCCGACCGCGATTCTTCCTTTCGCCAACGGCCATACCACGTTGAAAGTACCCAGTCTCGTCAGATCCTGGAATGTCACACAACGTCGGGCCCGGTCAGTACTTAGATGGGTGACCGCTTGGGAACACCGGGTGCTGTTGGCTTTTTGCAATTTTGCTAAGTCCAAAAGTTGGTTAAAAATTAAAAAGTGCAGCGATGAGGTCTCTGACCCAAATTAGGTCGGGCGCCGCAATAAAAAAAAATTTTGGTCCGGAGACCTCGATCACCTTCGAAAAGACGTGGCGGACGCAGCGTGAAATCGGATCTCAAAGCGCTTTGAACTTGACGGGTCGGACGCAGCGTGAAATCGGATATCAAAGCGCTTTGAACTTGACGGGTCGGACACAGCGTGAAATGAGATCTCAAAGCGCTTTGAAGATTGAAGTTGACGTGGAGGACGCAGCGTGAAAAATATTTCGGACGTGATCCCTGTTCGAGTGAAATTTGCTAAGTCCAAAAGTTGGTTAAAAATTAAAAAGTGCAGCGATGAGGTCTCTGACCCAAATTAGGTCGGGCGCCGCTTTAAAAAAATATTTGGTCCGGGGAGCTTCGCCTTCGATTTCACGCTGCGGACCCCGTTGGAAAAAAACTTGGACGGCTGGATCCCAGCTCGAGTGAAATTTGCTAAGTCCAAAAATTCGGTTAAAACTCGAAAAGTGCAACGATGAGGTCTCTGATCCAAATTAGGTCGGGCGCCGCATTAAAAAAAAATTTTGTCCGGAGACCTCGGTCGCCTTCGAAAAGACGTGGCGGACGCAGCGTGAAATCGGAACTCAAAGCGCTTTGAACTTGACGGGTCGGGCGCAGCGTGAAATGAGATCTCAAAGCGCTTTGAAGTTTGAAGATGCCGTGGAGGACGCAGCGTGAAAAATATTTCGGACGTGATCCCTGTT
>JAUPMV010000188.1:40000-50000 GCA_030848855.1 Branchinecta sandiegonensis
GGGAGGAACCAGCTACTAGACGGTTCGATTAGTCTTTCGCCCCTATACCAAGCTCCGACGATCGATTTGCACGTCAGAATCGCTGCGGTCCTCCATCAGGGTTTCCCCTGACTTCGACCTGGCCAGGCATAGGTCACCATCTTTCGGGTCCCAACGTGTACGCTCTTGGTGCGTCGCATCCGCAACGGGATCGCGACGCCCCGGGGATGCGCCCGAGCCACCGAGGTGAAACGGGATCTCCCCTCAGCACCGCAAGCAGTGCCTTCACTTTCATTTCGCCTTCGGTCTTTATCAACCTACGACTCGCGCACATGTTAGACTCCTTGGTCCGTGTTTCAAGACGGGTCGGATGGGTCCCGCCTACTTCCTGCGCGTCCGCGGGCATGGGCCCCGTGGCCGACAGTCTTGCGACTCGCCACGATTGCCCCGCGGACTCTAGAAACGAACCGAGCCAGCGCCGGGAGACCAGCCCTCGATGCCGAAGCACCTCGAAACCGGATCCGTCTGACGCCGCCCCAGTCACGTGCAGGATACGAATCCGCACAGGAATACACGCCCGCACAGAGGCACCGCCCCAGCCACGCGATCCACGGCAAGCCGCAACCGCGCTACCGAGACAGACATTGCACGAACGCTGATCCCGTAACGGCTCGAGCTTCGAAGGTCCATCCGTTTAACCCCCTGGAGGATTTCACGCACTATTGAACTCTCTCTTCAAAGTTCTTTTCAACTTTCCCTCGCGGTACTTGTCCACTATCGGTCTCGTATCCATATTTAGCCTTAGATGGAGTTTACCACCTGCTTAGGGCTGCACGCTCAAGCAACCCGACTCTAAGGAGACTCCCATGGGCCTTCGAACACCAGTCCTAAGGGCCTGACACCCGCTTTGGGCAATCGAGCCACATTCATGAGGACTTTAGACTTGGTGAACGAGGGTTCAAGGAGCTCCTAAACACCGCATCGGCCGAGCCGCGGCCGTGAGGCTACGACCGGCCCTTGGTGCTGGGCTCTTCCCTCTTCGCTCGCCGCTACTAGGGGAATCCTTGTTAGTTTCTTTTCCTCCGCTGACTAATATGCTTAAGTCAAGCGGGTCGCCTCACCTGAGCTGAGGTCAGAGAATAGGTTTGGTTGAGGTCTCACGACTGAGAACACTCGCCAGCAACGATAAGTTCCATCGAGCATCGACGCTCACCCGTATATAGACAGTTCCAGCGTATCGGGACCATCGTCCACAAGACTCGCCGCGACCGGTATCGTACGTTTATGTGCCCATTCTTTTCGTCTCACTTTATCTCTCACTGCCATGGTCCGACTTGCCCTCTTGTCTTCCACACCTCACTAGTGACAACGAAACGAATTATTCAAAGCACATCCCGGCTACCGCGTATTTTCGCGCCACGTGCGCTACTCTGCGGTGACCAGGCGTACGCCCCAGCGGCAAATCTCACGAACGACGTTCCCCAGCTAGTCTGCGAACAGGTGCCGGATCTCGTCGGACATTGCCATACATTTAAGAAGGTTGCCCTGAACGGCAGCGAGGCCATCGGGAATCCTCCCAGATTACGAACCCAGGGAGTCTTAGCCGTGGGTGTCACCCCACCGCGTACCAACTCCCAGTCGTATGTATATAATAAACCGACCCTCAGCCAGGTGTAGTCCAAGCCAGAGGCTGGACTGCCATGTGCGTTCGAAGGATAGACGTTCCATGTGTCCTGCAGTTCGCATGGAATCACGCGTCTAGCTGCGTTCGTCTTCGTGATACGAGCCGAGTGATCCATCCCCCAGGGTCATTTCTCGGTTTTCTCATCGGATTTTCACCCGAATAAGAAGAGTCCACAAGCAACGGTTCAACAATAAAACAAGTGTTTCTCACAAAACAACAAACTCCGAGGAGAGAAATTAATCTCTCCTCCAATCCAAAGGACTACGGCGGATACTGCAGAGATTGCTGGTTCAATTGCGACTCGATCCGAGCGGGCCTTCGTCCTCAGCACGCAACAAGGGGGCCCCTCAACTCTGTCCCGCATACAACGGAGATTCGCAAAAGACCAACGCTCTTCGCAGCCGGTTCAATCGTATAGCGCGATCCACTCCTAGCAGGCCTCCTTCCTTTGGCGCACGACATGGGGGCCAATGAAATTCTTCCCGCGGCAACGGAGTTGCACACAACGACAAACACCCCGCTATCGCCTCCAGTTCGATCGTCAAGTGCGCTTCGATCCTAGCGGGCCTTCGTCCTCGACACGCAACAAGGGGGCCACTCAACTCCGTCCCGCATACAACGGAGATGCGCACGAGGTCAAACTTTCAGCAACTCACAGTCTGCTCAGCCGTATAGCGAGATTTGCTCCTAGCGGGACTGGGTCCTCGGCGCGCAACGAGGGGGCCACTCAACTTTGTCCCGCAACAACGGAGATTCGCACAACAGCGAACGGTCTGCTTTTCGCAACCCTCTGGTTGTCTGGCAGCAAACAGCCAGTGTCCGACACGATACGCCTCCTAGCGGGCTTCCTTCCTTTGGCACGCAACAGGGGGGCCAGAGGGAATTCTACCCGCAGCAACGGAAGCAGCGCGTCGTCTACTAGCCAGTCGCGTCTCAGACGACACGCATCAGCAGAGTCCTTAGTCATGCGCTCTTCGGCCGGCGGGATTCGCTTCGGGCGCGCTACAAGGGGTAGCCCAGTGGAATCCCGCTACACAAAGATCGTGCTCTGACTTTGAACTCCGATTTAGCATGCCCTTTTCCCCGTCCGCGGAAGCCAGCAAGGCCGTAAAGCTTCGCCCGACATCCCGCGTCCGAGTACTCTCATCACAATGCGCACGGTTAGTGCAGCACTCGTTAATGATCCTTCCGCAGGTTCACCTACGGAAACCTTGTTACGACTTTTACTTCCTCTAAAGGATCAAGTTTGAACATCTTTCAATCAACACCGAAGCCATCCAGAGGACGGCCCGGCGGATCGTCCGAAGTTCTCACTAAATCATTCAATCGGTAGTAGCGACGGGCGGTGTGTACAAAGGGCAGGGACGTAATCGACGCAAGCTAATGACTTGCACCTACTAGGGATTCCTGGTTCATGGGGATCCTTGCAGTCCCCAATCCCAACCACGAAAGAGGTTCAGCGGTTACCCGGTCCTCTCGGACAGGGAAGACGCGCTGATTCTTTCAGTGTAGCGCGCGTGCGGCCCAGGACATCTAAGGGCATCACAGACCTGTTATTGCTCACTTTCATATGGCTAGACGCCACTTGTCCCTCTAAGAAGAGTAACGTACCCGAAGATACGTCATCTATTTAGCAGGCTAGAGTCTCGTTCGTTATCGGAATTAACCAGACAAATCGCTCCACCAACTAAGAACGGCCATGCACCACCACCCACCGAATCAAGAAAGAGCTCTCAATCTGTCAATCCTTCCAGTGTCCGGGCCTGGTGAGGTTTCCCGTGTTGAGTCAAATTAAGCCGCAGGCTCCACTCCTGGTGGTGCCCTTCCGTCAATTCCTTTAAGTTTCAGCTTTGCAACCATACTTCCCCCGGAACCCAAAAACTTTGGTTTCCCGGAAGCTGCCCGCAGAGTCATTGAAGTAACGTCTGCGGATCGCTGGTTGGCATCGTTTATGGTTAGAACTAGGGCGGTATCTGATCGCCTTCGAACCTCTAACTTTCGTTCTTGATTAATGAAAACATTCTTGGCAAATGCTTTCGCAGTTGTTCGTCTTGCGACGGTCCAAGAATTTCACCTCTAGCGTCGCAGTACGAATGCCCCCGTCTGTCTCTATTAACCATTACCTCAAGTCCAGAAAACCAACAAAATAAGACCGAGGTCCTATTCCATCATTCCATGCTGTGATATTCAGGCGCGGAGCACCTGCTTTAAGCACTCTAATTTGTTCAAAGTAAACGTACCGGCCACCCAGGACACTCGGTTAAGAGCACCCCGGACAGTCCGGTGGATTGTCCAATCAAGGCAGTGCACACCGCGAGGCGGCACCACCTGATCGCGACCGATATCCAACTACGAGCTTTTTAACCGCAGCAACTTTAATATACGCTATTGGAGCTGGAGTTACCGCGGCTGCTGGCACCAGACTTGCCCTCCAATAGGTCCTCGTTAAAGGATTTAAAGTGTACTCATTCCAATCACAGGGCCTCGGATGAGTCCTGCATCGTTATTTTTCGTCACTACCTCCCCGTGCCGGGAGTGGGTAATTTGCGCGCCTGCTGCCTTCCTTGGATGTGGTAGCCGTTTCTCAGGCTCCCTCTCCGGAATCGAACCCCGATTCCCCGTTACCCGTTGCAACCATGGTAGGCGCATAACCTACCATCGACAGTTGATAAGGCAGACATTTGAAAGATGCGTCGCCGGTGCTAGACCATGCGATCGGCACAAAGTTATTCAGAGTCACCAAGATACGGACCGAAGTCCGATTGGTCTTGATCTAATAAAAGCACCCCTTCCGTAAGGTCGGGGCTATTGTGCATGTATTAGCTCTAGAATTACCACAGTTATCCAAGTAGGATAGTACGATCTAAGGAACCATAACTGATTTATTGAGCCATTCGCGGTTTCGCTGCATAACAGCTTGTACTTAGACATGCATGGCTTAATCTTTGAGACAAGCATATGCTACTGGCAGGATCAACCAGGTAACTGCTGTGAACCTCGCCGAAGCGAGGACACTCAGTTCGAGACGGTCCCACTGGACCCGTCTCTTCTCACTCAACATACGAGAAGCGTCTTGAAAAAGACACTCTCCGTTTCGCATCGACAATGGGCCAGTTCTCTCGCACATACCGTCCACCCGACGGATTCGTCAATTTCGTGCTGCTTCCTCGTTCCACTTCCAGTCATACACGTTTCCTTTGCCTGCAGATCATCGATATACGATAATGCAGATATTGCCGTGACAACAATTTCCTTCGAGTCGGAACCTGCAACAAAGCACAAAAAGTGCTCCGAGAATCGTCCGTCTCTAAGGCAGATGGCACAGCCTGCTCAACACCAAATTTCTACTAAACGGAGCCTGCAACAGAACTCACAAAGCTTTCCCAGCTACCGCGTGTTTGCACAACCCTTGTGCTACTCTGCGGTGACCAAGTCAGTCCTCGTTCGCTCCGAGAATCGTCCGTCTTTCGGTCCTCGATGCCTCACACCAGTACCTTCCTTCAAAATGGAACCTGCAGCAGAGTGCCAGAAACGCTGCTAGTCATCTCACTCCGGCCTTCCAACCGAGGCACAAACCTATATGTTCAAGCGCTCCGAGAATCGTCCGTCTCTCCGGCTTTAGGACCGAATGCTAGGCTTAAAATCCTACTAGAAGAAGCTTACTACAGAGCTCATGAGAAGTGGTCATCACAGCCTTTAAAAAGGCGTGTCCCCTGCAATCTCATTCGCTCCGAGAATAGTCCGTCTTTCGGATTCCGTCGCCTTACACCCAGCACCTGCCTTCGAAACGAAACCTGCAACAGAACGCCAGAAACGCTACAAGCCATCTCACCCCAGCCTTTCAACCGACGCACAAACTAGCATGTTCACACACTCCGTGAACGCCCATCTCTCCGGCTTCAGGACCGAATGCTCGGCGTAAAATCCTACTAGACTGAGCTTGCTACCGAACTCATGAGAAGTGGTCATCACAGCCTTTAAAAAGGCGTGTCCCCTGCAATCTCATTCGCTCCGAGAATAGTCCGTCTTTCGGATTCCGTCACCTCACACCCAGTACCTTTCCTTCAAAACGGAACCTGCAACAGAACGCCAGAAACGCTGCAAGTCGTCTCACCCCGGCCTTTCAACCGAGGCACAAACCTGCATGTTCACACGCTCCGAGAACCGTCCGTCTCTCAGGCTGTAGCACCCTTCATCTTCGTCAAACCCTACTGAGCTCGCTTATCACGAAAGCTCCCGAGACGCCACCAGTCTCCACAGCCTCGAAAGGCGTGCCCCCGGTATCCTCGCTCGCTCCGTGATCCGCCCGCCTCTCGGCTCTGACTCCGACTACTAGGTACTACATATATGTTTCGGAAGCCTCCGGTGACTGCGACATGGCACAACTACCGATACTTGTGGACTTAGAAAAATCGCGATGGGTGTGAAATGAAAAGTGGAATAAAAGGGAGGGGGGAATGAAAATAGGAAAGGGAAATGATATGGTATAATAGAGGAACAATAATTACATCTTTTGTGCATGTTTTAAAAGCATTTCTAACAAGTTAAAAAACACGATTTCTTCCGAAATGAACCGAATCAGGCCTAAAGTGATTGGAGATGATTCTAACTGAATAAAACTGAACATTTTATTAATAAAACTTTTCTATTTTTTCACTTTTTCGTCACTTTTCGTTCGATACTTTTAAGGATTTGAAGGCGGACATGTCGCATACGGCTGGTACTAGACTTGCAGGATTCAAATAATTATCGGAAAAAAAGATTTAGAAACGTGAAAAACAAGATACAGGATAGAAATAAAACATCGGGAAAGGTAAATTAATTAATGTTTCATTACGACGCACAACTTTTGTTTGAAAAACTAAAAAAAAAAATCTCGGCAGGTGAAAAACAATACCTAGGATAGAAAAAAAACATCGGAATTGATAAATTAATAAACGCTGCATTCCCCGGCAATAAGTTATACCAAAAAACCCAAAGTTTTCGACTGTTTTAGCTTAAACGATGATGATAAAGTACTTCAAAAGATCGAAAACTAGCGTCAAAAAGTTTCGGATCATGTCCTGCAATATAAATAAAGCAGTCTCATAACTTTTAAACCTATTTTTCACCTTTCTATTGCTTATTTTAACCGTAACTTCTTTGATTTTGAAACTTTCCATTGTTCACAACAGAAAACAAAATGGCGTCTGTCTGCCGGTAATTGTGCGCCCCACGTGTTCCCGATATTTGTTGAATCTTTGTCCGCCTTTTCGCTTCATTTCCTTAAGCCCATAACTATCCCGTCTTTTCTATTATCGGAAGATCTCCACAATTTCAATTTCTTCCTTATTTTGCCGTTTCCTAGTTGATTCCGTCTGCAACCCACTTAATTCAAGATTCTTCCGTTGCTAACAAAGGAAACAAAATGGCGGCTGTTAAATAGCCATTTATTAGAATCTGAACAATATTCAATATTATCGTGATGACTCTGCATGAATTTCCTTTTATTTGAGCTCTCTTGCCTTCTTAGCACGTTTTAAGAATCCACAATAACTTTTCGTATTCGCGAAAGCAGTTTCCTTTTATATTATTCAATTTTTGATAAATCATCTATTCGTCCGACCGCGATTCTTCCTTTCGCCAACGGCCATACCACGTTGAAAGTACCCAGTCTCGTCAGATCCTGGAATGTCACACAACGTCGGGCCCGGTCAGTACTTAGATGGGTGACCGCTTGGGAACACCGGGTGCTGTTGGCTTTTTGCAATTTTGCTAAGTCCAAAAGTTGGTTAAAAATTAAAAAGTGCAGCGATGAGGTCTCTGACCCAAATTAGGTCGGGCGCCGCAATAAAAAAAAATTTTGGTCCGGAGACCTCGATCACCTTCGAAAAGACGTGGCGGACGCAGCGTGAAATCGGATCTCAAAGCGCTTTGAACTTGACGGGTCGGACGCAGCGTGAAATCGGATATCAAAGCGCTTTGAACTTGACGGGTCGGACACAGCGTGAAATGAGATCTCAAAGCGCTTTGAAGATTGAAGTTGACGTGGAGGACGCAGCGTGAAAAATATTTCGGACGTGATCCCTGTTCGAGTGAAATTTGCTAAGTCCAAAAGTTGGTTAAAAATTAAAAAGTGCAGCGATGAGGTCTCTGACCCAAATTAGGTCGGGCGCCGCTTTAAAAAAATATTTGGTCCGGGGAGCTTCGCCTTCGATTTCACGCTGCGGACCCCGTTGGAAAAAAACTTGGACGGCTGGATCCCAGCTCGAGTGAAATTTGCTAAGTCCAAAAATTCGGTTAAAACTCGAAAAGTGCAACGATGAGGTCTCTGATCCAAATTAGGTCGGGCGCCGCATTAAAAAAAAATTTTGTCCGGAGACCTCGGTCGCCTTCGAAAAGACGTGGCGGACGCAGCGTGAAATCGGAACTCAAAGCGCTTTGAACTTGACGGGTCGGGCGCAGCGTGAAATGAGATCTCAAAGCGCTTTGAAGTTTGAAGATGCCGTGGAGGACGCAGCGTGAAAAATATTTCGGACGTGATCCCTGTTCGAGTGAAATTTGCTAAGTCCAAAAGTTGGTTAAAAATTAAAAAGTGCAGCGATGAGGTCTCTGACCCAAATTAGGTCGGGCGCCGCTTTAAAAAAATATTTTGTCCGGAGACCTCGGTCGCCTTCGAAAAGACGTGGCGGACGCAGCGTGAAATCGGAACTCAAAGCGCTTTGAACTTGACGGGTCGGGCGCAGCGTGAAATGAGATCTCAAAGCGCTTTGAAGTTTGAAGATGCCGTGGAGGACGCAGCGTGAAAAATATTTCGGACGTGATCCCTGTTCGAGTGAAATTTGCTAAGTCCAAAAGTTGGATAAAAATTAAAAAGTGCAGCGATGAGGTCTCTGACACAAATAAGGTCGGGCGCCGCAATAAAAAAAAAATTGGTCTTTTTGCAGGTAGGATCCTGGTTCGTTGATTGATATTATGACAAAGTCCAACTTGGAGTCAGGATCCGAGTTCGTTGACTGAAATTTGACTAAGTCCAACTTGGAGTCAGGATCCGAGTTCGTTGACTGAAATTTGACTAAGTCCAACTTGGAGTCAGGATCCGAGTTCGTTGACTGAAATTTGACTAAGTCCAACTTGGAGTCAGGATCCGAGTTCGTTGACTGAAATTTGACTAAGTCCAACTTGGAGTCAGGATCCGAGTTCGTTGACTGAAATTTGACTAAGTCCAACTTGGAGTCAGGATCCGAGTTCGTTGACTGAAATTTGACTAAGTCCAACTTGGAGTCAGGATCCGAGTTCGTTGACTGAAATTTGACTAAGTCCAACTTGGAGTCAGGATCCGAGTTCGTTGACTGAAATTTGACTAAGTCCAACTTGGAGTCAGGATCCGAGTTCGTTGACTGAAATTTGACTAAGTCCAACTTGGAGTCAGGATCCGAGTTCGTTGACTGAAATTTGACTAAGTCCAACTTGGAGTCAGGATCCGAGTTCGTTGACTGAAATTTGACTAAGTCCAACTTGGAGTCAGGATCCGAGTTCGTTGACTGAAATTTGACTAAGTCCAACTTGGAGTCAGGATCCGAGTTCGTTGACTGAAATTTGACTAAGTCCAACTTGGAGTCAGGATCCGAGTTCGTTGACTGAAATTTGACTAAGTCCAACTTGGAGTCAGGATCCGAGTTCGTTGACTGAAATTTGACTAAGTCCAACTTGGAGTCAGGATCCGAGTTCGTTGACTGAAATTTGACTAAGTCCAACTTGGAGTCAGGATCCGAGTTCGTTGACTGAAATTTGACTAAGTCCAACTTGGAGTCAGGATCCGAGTTCGTTGACTGAAATTTGACTAAGTCCAACTTGGAGTCAGGATCCGAGTTCGTTGACTGAAATTTGACTAAGTCCAACTTGGAGTCAGGATCCGAGTTCGTTGACTGAAATTTGACTAAGTCCAACTTGGAGTCAGGATCCGAGTTCGTTGACTGAAATTTGACTAAGTCCAACTTGGAGTCAGGATCCGAGTTCGTTGACTGAAATTTGACTAAGTCCAACTTGGAGTCAGGATCCGAGTTCGTTGACTGAAATTTGACTAAGTCCAACTTGGAGTCAGGATCCGAGTTCGTTGACTGAAATTTGACTAAGTCCAACTTGGAGTCAGGATCCGAGTTCGTTGACTGAAATTTGACTAAGTCCAACTTGGAGTCAGGATCCGAGTTCGTTGACTGAAATTTGACTAAGTCCAACTTGGAGTCAGGATCCGAGTTCGTTGACTGAAATTTGACTAAGTCCAACTTGGAGTCAGGATCCGAGTTCGTTGACTGAAATTTGACTAAGTCCAACTTGGAGTCAGGATCCGAGTTCGTT
>JAUPMV010000188.1:55000-59807 GCA_030848855.1 Branchinecta sandiegonensis
CCTGCAGTTCGCATGGAATCACGCGTCTAGCTGCGTTCGTCTTCGTGATACGAGCCGAGTGATCCATCCCCCAGGGTCATTTCTCGGTTTTCTCATCGGATTTTCACCCGAATAAGAAGAGTCCACAAGCAACGGTTCAACAATAAAACAAGTGTTTCTCACAAAACAACAAACTCCGAGGAGAGAAATTAATCTCTCCTCCAATCCAAAGGACTACGGCGGATACTGCAGAGATTGCTGGTTCAATTGCGACTCGATCCGAGCGGGCCTTCGTCCTCAGCACGCAACAAGGGGGCCCCTCAACTCTGTCCCGCATACAACGGAGATTCGCAAAAGACCAACGCTCTTCGCAGCCGGTTCAATCGTATAGCGCGATCCACTCCTAGCAGGCCTCCTTCCTTTGGCGCACGACATGGGGGCCAATGAAATTCTTCCCGCGGCAACGGAGTTGCACACAACGACAAACACCCCGCTATCGCCTCCAGTTCGATCGTCAAGTGCGCTTCGATCCTAGCGGGCCTTCGTCCTCGACACGCAACAAGGGGGCCACTCAACTCCGTCCCGCATACAACGGAGATGCGCACGAGGTCAAACTTTCAGCAACTCACAGTCTGCTCAGCCGTATAGCGAGATTTGCTCCTAGCGGGACTGGGTCCTCGGCGCGCAACGAGGGGGCCACTCAACTTTGTCCCGCAACAACGGAGATTCGCACAACAGCGAACGGTCTGCTTTTCGCAACCCTCTGGTTGTCTGGCAGCAAACAGCCAGTGTCCGACACGATACGCCTCCTAGCGGGCTTCCTTCCTTTGGCACGCAACAGGGGGGCCAGAGGGAATTCTACCCGCAGCAACGGAAGCAGCGCGTCGTCTACTAGCCAGTCGCGTCTCAGACGACACGCATCAGCAGAGTCCTTAGTCATGCGCTCTTCGGCCGGCGGGATTCGCTTCGGGCGCGCTACAAGGGGTAGCCCAGTGGAATCCCGCTACACAAAGATCGTGCTCTGACTTTGAACTCCGATTTAGCATGCCCTTTTCCCCGTCCGCGGAAGCCAGCAAGGCCGTAAAGCTTCGCCCGACATCCCGCGTCCGAGTACTCTCATCACAATGCGCACGGTTAGTGCAGCACTCGTTAATGATCCTTCCGCAGGTTCACCTACGGAAACCTTGTTACGACTTTTACTTCCTCTAAAGGATCAAGTTTGAACATCTTTCAATCAACACCGAAGCCATCCAGAGGACGGCCCGGCGGATCGTCCGAAGTTCTCACTAAATCATTCAATCGGTAGTAGCGACGGGCGGTGTGTACAAAGGGCAGGGACGTAATCGACGCAAGCTAATGACTTGCACCTACTAGGGATTCCTGGTTCATGGGGATCCTTGCAGTCCCCAATCCCAACCACGAAAGAGGTTCAGCGGTTACCCGGTCCTCTCGGACAGGGAAGACGCGCTGATTCTTTCAGTGTAGCGCGCGTGCGGCCCAGGACATCTAAGGGCATCACAGACCTGTTATTGCTCACTTTCATATGGCTAGACGCCACTTGTCCCTCTAAGAAGAGTAACGTACCCGAAGATACGTCATCTATTTAGCAGGCTAGAGTCTCGTTCGTTATCGGAATTAACCAGACAAATCGCTCCACCAACTAAGAACGGCCATGCACCACCACCCACCGAATCAAGAAAGAGCTCTCAATCTGTCAATCCTTCCAGTGTCCGGGCCTGGTGAGGTTTCCCGTGTTGAGTCAAATTAAGCCGCAGGCTCCACTCCTGGTGGTGCCCTTCCGTCAATTCCTTTAAGTTTCAGCTTTGCAACCATACTTCCCCCGGAACCCAAAAACTTTGGTTTCCCGGAAGCTGCCCGCAGAGTCATTGAAGTAACGTCTGCGGATCGCTGGTTGGCATCGTTTATGGTTAGAACTAGGGCGGTATCTGATCGCCTTCGAACCTCTAACTTTCGTTCTTGATTAATGAAAACATTCTTGGCAAATGCTTTCGCAGTTGTTCGTCTTGCGACGGTCCAAGAATTTCACCTCTAGCGTCGCAGTACGAATGCCCCCGTCTGTCTCTATTAACCATTACCTCAAGTCCAGAAAACCAACAAAATAAGACCGAGGTCCTATTCCATCATTCCATGCTGTGATATTCAGGCGCGGAGCACCTGCTTTAAGCACTCTAATTTGTTCAAAGTAAACGTACCGGCCACCCAGGACACTCGGTTAAGAGCACCCCGGACAGTCCGGTGGATTGTCCAATCAAGGCAGTGCACACCGCGAGGCGGCACCACCTGATCGCGACCGATATCCAACTACGAGCTTTTTAACCGCAGCAACTTTAATATACGCTATTGGAGCTGGAGTTACCGCGGCTGCTGGCACCAGACTTGCCCTCCAATAGGTCCTCGTTAAAGGATTTAAAGTGTACTCATTCCAATCACAGGGCCTCGGATGAGTCCTGCATCGTTATTTTTCGTCACTACCTCCCCGTGCCGGGAGTGGGTAATTTGCGCGCCTGCTGCCTTCCTTGGATGTGGTAGCCGTTTCTCAGGCTCCCTCTCCGGAATCGAACCCCGATTCCCCGTTACCCGTTGCAACCATGGTAGGCGCATAACCTACCATCGACAGTTGATAAGGCAGACATTTGAAAGATGCGTCGCCGGTGCTAGACCATGCGATCGGCACAAAGTTATTCAGAGTCACCAAGATACGGACCGAAGTCCGATTGGTCTTGATCTAATAAAAGCACCCCTTCCGTAAGGTCGGGGCTATTGTGCATGTATTAGCTCTAGAATTACCACAGTTATCCAAGTAGGATAGTACGATCTAAGGAACCATAACTGATTTATTGAGCCATTCGCGGTTTCGCTGCATAACAGCTTGTACTTAGACATGCATGGCTTAATCTTTGAGACAAGCATATGCTACTGGCAGGATCAACCAGGTAACTGCTGTGAACCTCGCCGAAGCGAGGACACTCAGTTCGAGACGGTCCCACTGGACCCGTCTCTTCTCACTCAACATACGAGAAGCGTCTTGAAAAAGACACTCTCCGTTTCGCATCGACAATGGGCCAGTTCTCTCGCACATACCGTCCACCCGACGGATTCGTCAATTTCGTGCTGCTTCCTCGTTCCACTTCCAGTCATACACGTTTCCTTTGCCTGCAGATCATCGATATACGATAATGCAGATATTGCCGTGACAACAATTTCCTTCGAGTCGGAACCTGCAACAAAGCACAAAAAGTGCTCCGAGAATCGTCCGTCTCTAAGGCAGATGGCACAGCCTGCTCAACACCAAATTTCTACTAAACGGAGCCTGCAACAGAACTCACAAAGCTTTCCCAGCTACCGCGTGTTTGCACAACCCTTGTGCTACTCTGCGGTGACCAAGTCAGTCCTCGTTCGCTCCGAGAATCGTCCGTCTTTCGGTCCTCGATGCCTCACACCAGTACCTTCCTTCAAAATGGAACCTGCAGCAGAGTGCCAGAAACGCTGCTAGTCATCTCACTCCGGCCTTCCAACCGAGGCACAAACCTATATGTTCAAGCGCTCCGAGAATCGTCCGTCTCTCCGGCTTTAGGACCGAATGCTAGGCTTAAAATCCTACTAGAAGAAGCTTACTACAGAGCTCATGAGAAGTGGTCATCACAGCCTTTAAAAAGGCGTGTCCCCTGCAATCTCATTCGCTCCGAGAATAGTCCGTCTTTCGGATTCCGTCGCCTTACACCCAGCACCTGCCTTCGAAACGAAACCTGCAACAGAACGCCAGAAACGCTACAAGCCATCTCACCCCAGCCTTTCAACCGACGCACAAACTAGCATGTTCACACACTCCGTGAACGCCCATCTCTCCGGCTTCAGGACCGAATGCTCGGCGTAAAATCCTACTAGACTGAGCTTGCTACCGAACTCATGAGAAGTGGTCATCACAGCCTTTAAAAAGGCGTGTCCCCTGCAATCTCATTCGCTCCGAGAATAGTCCGTCTTTCGGATTCCGTCACCTCACACCCAGTACCTTTCCTTCAAAACGGAACCTGCAACAGAACGCCAGAAACGCTGCAAGTCGTCTCACCCCGGCCTTTCAACCGAGGCACAAACCTGCATGTTCACACGCTCCGAGAACCGTCCGTCTCTCAGGCTGTAGCACCCTTCATCTTCGTCAAACCCTACTGAGCTCGCTTATCACGAAAGCTCCCGAGACGCCACCAGTCTCCACAGCCTCGAAAGGCGTGCCCCCGGTATCCTCGCTCGCTCCGTGATCCGCCCGCCTCTCGGCTCTGACTCCGACTACTAGGTACTACATATATGTTTCGGAAGCCTCCGGTGACTGCGACATGGCACAACTACCGATACTTGTGGACTTAGAAAAATCGCGATGGGTGTGAAATGAAAAGTGGAATAAAAGGGAGGGGGGAATGAAAATAGGAAAGGGAAATGATATGGTATAATAGAGGAACAATAATTACATCTTTTGTGCATGTTTTAAAAGCATTTCTAACAAGTTAAAAAACACGATTTCTTCCGAAATGAACCGAATCAGGCCTAAAGTGATTGGAGATGATTCTAACTGAATAAAACTGAACATTTTATTAATAAAACTTTTCTATTTTTTCACTTTTTCGTCACTTTTCGTTCGATACTTTTAAGGATTTGAAGGCGGACATGTCGCATACGGCTGGTACTAGACTTGCAGGATTCAAATAATTATCGGAAAAAAAGATTTAGAAACGTGAAAAACAAGATACAGGATAGAAATAAAACATCGGGAAAGGTAAATTAATTAATGTTTCATTACGACGCACAACTTTTGTTT
>JAUPMV010000189.1:0-59771 GCA_030848855.1 Branchinecta sandiegonensis
ACTACAGTCTTTCCACTATAGTCTTTCCACTATAGTCTGTCCACTTTAGTCTTTCCACTATTCTCTGTCCACTTTATTGTTGTCCACTACAGTCTTTTCACTATAGTCTTTCCACTATGGTCTGTCCACTTTACTCTTTCCACTTTAGTCTTTCCACTATAGTCTCCACTTTATTCTGTCCACTACAGTCTTTCCACTTTAGTCTTTCCACTATTCTCTGTCCACTTTAGTCTTTCCACTTTAGTCTTTCCACTATAGTCTCCACTTTATTCTGTCCACTACAGTCTCTCCATTATAGTCTTTCCACTATAGTCTGTCCACTTCAGTCTTTCCACTATTCTCTGTCCACTTTATTCTTTCCACTATACTTGCCACTTTATTCTGTCCACTGCAGTCTTTCCACTATAGTCTGTCCACTTAAGACTTTCCACTTTAGTCTTTTCACTTTAGTCTGTCCACTTTAGTCTTTCCAATATAGTCTTTCCACTTTAGTCTTTCCACTATTCTCTGTCCACTTTAGTCTTTCCACTTTAGTCTTTTCACTTTAGTCTGTCCACTTTAGTCTTTCCACTATAGTCTTTCCACTTTAGTCTTTCCACTATTCTCTGTCCACTTTAGTCTTTCCACTTTAGTCTTTCCACTATAGTCTCCACTTTATTCTGTCCACTACAGTCTTTCCACTATACTCTTTCCACTATAGTCTGCCCACTTTAGTCTTTCCACTTTAGTCTTTCCACTTTAGTCTGTCCACTTTAGTCTTTCCACTATAGTCTGTCCACTTTAGTCTTTCCACTATTCTCTGTCTACTTTAGTCTTTCCACTATAGTCTACACTTTATTCTGTCCACTACAGTCTTTCCACTATAGTCTTTCCACTATAGTCTGTCCACTTTAGTCTTTCCACTTTAGTTTTTCCACTTTAGTCTGTCCACTTCAGTCTTTCCACTTTAGTTTTTCCATTTTAGTCTGTCCACTTTAGTTTTTCCACTTTAGTTTTTCCACTTTAGTCTGTCCACTTCAGTCTTTCCACTGTAGTCTGTCCACTTTGGTCTTTCCACTTTAGTCTTACCACTATAGTCTCCACTTTATTCTGTCCACTACAGTCTTTCCACTATAGTCTTTCCACTATAGTCTGTCCACTTTAGTCTTTCCACTATTCTCTGTCCACTTTATTGTTGTCCACTACAGTCTTTCCACTATAGTCTTTCCACTATAGTCTGTCCACTTTAGTCTTTCCACTTTAGTCTTTCCACTTTAGTCTGTCCACTTTAGTCTTTCCACTATAGTCTGTCCACTTTAGTCTTTCCACTTTAGTCTCTCCGCTTTAGTCTGTCCACTTAGTCTTTCCACTTCAGTCTTTCCACTATAGTCTGTCCACTTTAGTCTTTCCATTTTAGTCTGTCCACTTTAGTCTTTCCACTTTAGTCTGTCCACTTTAGTCTTTCCACTATAGTCTCCACTTTATTCTTTCCACTACAGTCTTTCCAGTTTATTCTTTCCACTATTCTCTGTCCACTTTAGTCTTTCCACTATAGTCTCCACTTTATTCTGTCCACTACAGTCTCTCCATTATAGTCTTTCCACTATAGTCTGTCCACTTTAGTCTTTCCACTATTCTCTGTCCACTTTATTCTTTCCACTTTAGTCTTTCCACTATAGTCTCCACTTTATTCTGTCCACTACAGTCTTTCCACTATAGTCTTTCCACTATAGTCTGTCCACTTATAGTCTTTCCACTATTCTCTGTCCACTTTAGTCTTTCCACTATAGTCTCCACATTATTCTGTCCACTACAGTCTTTCCACTATAGTCTTTCCACTATAGTCTGTCCACTTTAGTCTTTCCACTTTAGTCTTTCCACTATAGTCTCCACTTTATTCTGTCCACTACAGTCTTTCCACTTTAGTCTTTCCACTATTCTCTGTCCACTTTAGTCTTTCCACTTTAGTCTTTCCACTATAGTCTCCACTTTATTCTGTCCACTACAGTCTCTCCATTGTAGTCTTTCCACTATAGTCTGTCCACTTTAGTCTTTCCACTATTCTCTGTCCACTTTATTCTTTCCACTATACTTGCCATTTTATTCTGTCCACTACAGTCTTTCCTCTATAGTCTTTCCACTTTAGTCTTTCCAATATAGTCTGTCCACTTTAGTCTTTCCACTTTAGTCTTTCCACTATAGTCTCCACTTTATTCTGTCCAATACAGTCTTTCCACTTTAGTCTTTCCACTATTCTCTGTCCACTTTAGTCTTTCCACTATAGTCTCCACTCTATTCTAGTCCACTTAGTCTTTCCACTTTAGTTTTTCCACTTTAGTCTGTCCACTTTAGTCTTTCCACTTTATTCTGTCCACTTCAGTGTGTACACTTTAGTCTGTCCACTGAGTCTTTCCACTTCAGTCCTTTCCACTATAGTCTGTCCACTTTAGTCTTTCCACTTTAGTCTTTCCACTATATTCTCCACTTTATTCTGTCCACTACATTCTTTCCACTTTAATCTTTCCACTGCTCTCTGTCCACTTTAGTCTTTCCACTATAGTCTCCACTTTATATTGTCCACTACAGTCTTTCCACTATAGTCTGTCCACTTTAGTCTTTCCACTATTCTCTGTCCACTTTAGTCTTTCACTATAGTCTCCACTTTATTCTGTCCACTATAGTCTTTCCACTATAGTCTTTCCACTATAGTCTGTCAACTTTAGTCTTTCCACTATTCTCTGTCCACTATAGTCTTTCCACTATAGTCTGTCCACTTTAGTCTTTCCACTTTAGTCTTTCCACTATAGTCTCCACTTTATTCTGTCCACTATAGTCTTTCCACTATAGTCTTTCCACTATAGTCTGTCAACTTTAGTCTTTCCACTATTCTCTGTCCACTTTAGTCTTTCCACTATAGTCTCCACTTTATTCTGTCCACTACAGTCTTTCCACTTTAGTCTTTCCACTATTCTCTGTCCACTTTAGTCTTTCCACTATAGTCTCCACTTTATTCTGTCCACTACAGTCTTTCCACTATAGTCTCCACTTTATATTGTCCACTACAGTCTTTCCACTATAGTCTGTCCACTTTAGTCTTTCCACTATTCTCTGTCCACTTTAGTCTTTCCACTATAGTCTCCACTTTATTCTGTCCACTATAGTCTTTCCACTATAGTCTTTCCACTATAGTCTGTCAACTTTAGTCTTTCCACTATTCTCTGTCCACTATAGTCTTTCCACTATAGTCTGTCCACTTTAGTCTTTCCACTTTAGTCTTTCCACTATAGTCTCCACTTTATTCTGTCCACTATAGTCTTTCCACTATAGTCTTTCCACTATAGTCTGTCAACTTTAGTCTTTCCACTATTCTCTGTCCACTTTAGTCTTTCCACTATAGTCTCCACTTTATTCTGTCCACTACAGTCTTTCCACTTTAGTCCTTTCCACTATTCTCTGTCCACTTTAGTCTTTCCACTATAGTCTCCACTTTATTCTGTCCACTACAGTCTTTCCACTATAGTCTTTCCACTATAGTCTGTCCACTTTAGTCTTTCCACTATTCTCTGTCTACTTTAGTCTTTCCACTATAGTCTACACTTTATTCTGTCCACTACAGTCTTTCCACTATAGTCTTTCCACTATAGTCTGTCCACTTTAGTCTTTCCACTTTAGTTTTTCCACTTTAGTCTGTCCACTTCAGTCTTTCCACTTTAGTTTTTCCACTATAGTCTCCACTTTATTCTGTCCAATACAGTCTTTCCACTTTAGTCTTTCCACTATTCTCTGTCCACTTTAGTCTTTCCACTATAGTCTCCACTTTATTCTGTCCACTATAGTCTTTCCACTATAGTCTTTCCACTATTCTCTGTCCACTATAGTCTTTCCACTATAGTCTGTCCACTTTAGTCTTTCCTCTTTAGTCTTTCCACTATAGTCTCCACTTTATTCTGTCCACTATAGTCTTTCCACTATAGTCTTTCCACTATAGTCTGTCAACTTTAGTCTTTCCACTATTCTCTGTCCACTTTAGTCTTTCCACTATAGTCTCCACTTTATTCTGTCCACTACAGTCTTTCCACTTTAGTCTTTCCCACTATTCTCTGTCCACTTTAGTCTTTCCACTATAGTCTCCACTTTATTCTGTCCACTACAGACTGTAGTGGACAGAATAAAGTGGAGACTATAGTGGAAAGACTAAAGTGGAAAGACTAAAGTGGACAGAGAATAGTGGAAAGACTAAAGTGGAAAGACTTTAGTGGACAGAATAAAGTGGAGACTATAGTGGAAAGACTAAAGTGGAAAGACTAAAGTGGACAGACTATAGTGGAAAGACTATAGTGGAAAGACTGTAGTGGACAGAATAATGTGGAGACTATAGTGGAAAGACTAAAGTGGAAAGACTAAAGTGGACAGACTATAGTGGAAAGACTAAAGTGGAAAGACTATAGAGGAAAGACTGTAGTGGACAGAATAAAGTGGCAAGTATAGTGGAAAGAATAAAGTGGACAGAGAATAATGGAAAGACTAAAGTGGACAGACTATAGTGGAAAGACTATAATGGAGAGACTGTAGTGGACAGAATAAAGTGGAGACTATAGTGGAAAGACTAAAGTGGAAAGACTAAAGTGGACAGAGAATAGTGGAAAGACTAAAGTGGAAAGACTGTAGTGGACAGAATAAAGTGGAGACTATAGTGGAAAGACTAAAGTGGAAAGACTAAAGTGGACAGACTATAGTGGAAAGACTATAGTGGAAAGACTGTAGTGGACAGAATAATGTGGAGACTATAGTGGAAAGACTAAAGTGGACAGAGAATAGTGGAAAGACTATAAGTGGACAGACTATAGTGGAAAGACTATAGTGGAAAGATTGTAGTGGACAGAATAAAGTGGAGACTATAGTGGAAAGACTAAAGTGGAAAGAATAAAGTGGACAGAGAATAGTGGAAAGACTAAAGTGGACAGACTATAGTGGAAAGACTATAATGGAGAGACTGTAGTGGACAGAATAAAGTGGAGACTATAGTGGAAAGACTAAAGTGGACAGAGAATAGTGGAAAGAATAAACTGGAAAGACTGTAGTGGAAAGAATAAAGTGGAGACTATAGTGGAAAGACTAAAGTGGACAGACTAAAGTGGAAAGACTAAAGTGGACAGACTAAAATGGAAAGACTAAAGTAGACAGACTATAGTGGAAAGACTGAAGTGGAAAGACTAAGTGGACAGACTAAAGCGGAGAGACTAAAGTGGAAAGACTAAAGTGGACAGACTATAGTGGAAAGACTAAAGTGGACAGACTAAAGTGGAAAGACTAAAGTGGAAAGACTAAAGTGGGCAGACTATAGTGGAAAGAGTATAGTGGAAAGACTGTAGTGGACAGAATAAAGTGGAGACTATAGTGGAAAGACTAAAGTGGAAAGACTAAAGTGGACAGAGAATAGTGGAAAGACTAAAGTGGAAAGACTATAGTGGAAAGACTAAAGTGGACAGACTAAAGTGTAAAGACTAAAGTGGAAAGACTAAAGTGGACAGAGAATAGTGGAAAGACTAAAGTGGAAAGACTATAGTGGAAAGACTAAAGTGGACAGACTAAAGTGAAAAGACTAAAGTGGAAAGACTTAAGTGGACAGACTATAGTGGAAAGACTGCAGTGGACAGAATAAAGTGGCAAGTATAGTGGAAAGAATAAAGTGGACAGAGAATAGTGGAAAGACTGAAGTGGACAGACAATAGTGGAAAGACTATAATGGAGAGACTGTAGTGGACAGAATAAAGTGGAGACTATAGTGGAAAGACTAAAGTGGAAAGACTAAAGTGGACAGAGAATAGTGGAAAGACTGTAGTGGACAGAATAAAGTGGAGACTATAGTGGAAAGACTAAAGTGGAAAGAGTAAAGTGGACAGACTATAGTGGAAAGACTATAGTGAAAAGACTGTAGTGGACAACAATAAAGTGGACAGAGAATAGTGGAAAGACTAAAGTGGACAGACTATAGTGGAAAGACTATAGTGGAAAGACTGTAGTGGACAGAATAAAGTGGAGACTATAGTGGTAAGACTAAAGTGGAAAGACCAAACTGGACAGACTACAGTGGAAAGACTGAAGTGGACAGACTAAAGTGGAAAAACTAAAGTGGAAAGACTAAAGTGGACAGACTAAAATGGAAAAACTAAAGTGGAAAGACTGAAGTGGACAGACTAAAGTGGAAAAACTAAAGTGGAAAGACTAAAGTGGACAGACTATAGTGGAAAGACTATAGTGGAAAGACTGTAGTGGACAGAATAAAGTGTAGACTATAGTGGAAAGACTAAAGTAGACAGAGAATAGTGGAAAGACTAAAGTGGACAGACTATAGTGGAAAGACTAAAGTGGACAGACTAAAGTGGAAAGACTAAAGTGGAAAGACTAAAGTGGGCAGACTATAGTGGAAAGAGTATAGTGGAAAGACTGTAGTGGACAGAATAAAGTGGAGACTATAGTGGAAAGACTAAAGTGGAAAGACTAAAGTGGACAGAGAATAGTGGAAAGACTAAAGTGGAAAGACTATAGTGGAAAGACTAAAGTGGACAGACTAAAGTGAAAAGACTAAAGTGGAAAGACTAAAGTGGACAGAGAATAGTGGAAAGACTAAAGTGGAAAGACTATATTGGAAAGACTAAAGTGGACAGACTAAAGTGAAAAGACTAAAGTGGAAAGTCTTAAGTGGACAGACTATAGTGGAAAGACTGCAGTGGACAGAATAAAGTGGCAAGTATAGTGGAAAGAATAAAGTGGACAGAGAATAGTGGAAAGACTGAAGTGGACAGACTATAGTGGAAAGACTATAATGGAGAGACTGTAGTGGACAGAATAAAGTGGAGACTATAGTGGAAAGACTAAAGTGGAAAGACTAAAGTGGACAGAGAATAGTGGAAAGACTAAAGTGGAAAGACTGTAGTGGACAGAATAAAGTGGAGACTATAGTGGAAAGACTAAAGTGGAAAGAGTAAAGTGGACAGACCATAGTGGAAAGACTATAGTGAAAAGACTGTAGTGGACAACAATAAAGTGGACAGAGAATAGTGGAAAGACTAAAGTGGACAGACTATAGTGGAAAGACTATAGTGGAAAGACTGTAGTGGACAGAATAAAGTGGAGACTATAGTGGTAAGACTAAAGTGGAAAGACCAAAGTGGACAGACTACAGTGGAAAGACTGAAGTGGACAGACTAAAGTGGAAAAACTAAAGTGGAAAGACTAAAGTGGACAGACTAAAATGGAAAAACTAAAGTGGAAAGACTGAAGTGGACAGACTAAAGTGGAAAAACTAAAGTGGAAAGACTAAAGTGGACAGACTATAGTGGAAAGACTATAGTGGAAAGACTTTAGTGGACAGAATAAAGTGTAGACTATAGTGGAAAGACTAAAGTAGACAGAGAATAGTGGAAAGACTAAAGTGGACAGACTATAGTGGAAAGACTATAGTGGAAAGACTGTAGTGGACAGAATAAAGTGGAGACTATAGTGGAAAGACTAAAGTGGACAGAGAATAGTGGAAAGACTAAAGTGGAAAGACTGTAGTGGACAGAATAAAGTGGAGACTATAGTGGAAAGACTAAAGTGGACAGAGAATAGTGGAAAGACTAAAGTTGACAGACTATAGTGGAAAGACTATAGTGGAAAGACTATAGTGGACAGAATAAAGTGGAGACTATAGTGGAAAGACTAAAGAGGAAAGACTAAAGTGGACAGACTATAGTGGAAAGACTATAGTGGACAGAGAATAGTGGAAAGACTAAAGTTGACAGACTATAGTGGAAAGACTATAGTGGAAAGACTATAGTGGACAGAATAAAGTGGAGACTATAGTGGAAAGACTAAAGTGGACAGAGAATAGTGGAAAGACTAAAGTGGAAAGACTGTATTGGACAGAATAAAGTGGAGACTATAGTGGAAAGACTAAAGTGGAAAGACTAAAGTGGACAGACTATGGTGGAAAGACTAAAGTGGAAAGACTATAGAGGAAAGACTGTAGTGGACAGAATAAAGTGGCAAGTATAGTGGAAAGAATAAAGTGGACAGAGAATAGTGGAAAGACTAAAGTGGACAGACTATAGTGGAAAGACTATAATGGAGAGACTGTAGTGGACAGAATAAAGTGGAGACTATAGTGGACAGAATAAAGTGGAGACTATAGTGGAAAGACTAAAGTGGAAAGACTAAAGTGGACAGAGAATAGTAGAAAGACTAAAGTGGAAAGACTGTAGTGGACAGAATAAAGTGGAGACTATAGTGGAAAGACTAAAGTGGAAAGACTAAAGTGGACAGACTATAGTGGAAAGACTGAAGTGGAAAGACTCAGTGGACAGACTAAAGTGTACACACTGAAGTGGACAGAATAAAGTGGAAAGACTAAAGTGGACAGACTAAAGTGGAAAAACTAAAGTGGAAAGACTAAAGTGGACTAGAATAAAGTGGAGACTATAGTGGAAAGACTAAAGTGGACAGAGAATAGTGGAAAGACTAAAGTGGAAAGACTGTATTGGAGAGAATAAAGTGGAGACTATAGTGGAAAGACTAAAGTGGAAAGACTAAAGTGGACAGACTATAGTGGAAAGACTAAAGTGGAAAGACTATAGAGGAAAGACTGTAGTGGACAGAATAAAGTGGCAAGTATAGTGGAAAGAATAAAGTGGACAGAGAATAGTGGAAAGACTAAAGTGGACAGACTATAGTGGAAAGACTATAATGGAGAGACTGTAGTGGACAGAATAAAGTGGAGACTATAGTGGAAAGACTAAAGTGGAAAGACTAAAGTGGACAGAGAATAGTGGAAAGACTAAAGTGGAAAGACTGTAGTGGACAGAATAAAGTGGAGACTATAGTGGAAAGACTAAAGTGGAAAGACTAAAGGGGAAAGACTATAGTGGAAAGACTATAGTGGAAAGACTGTAGTGGACAGAATAATGTGGAGACTATAGTGGAAAGACTAAAGTGGACAGAGAATAGTGGAAAGACTGTAAGTGGACAGACTATAGTGGAAAGACTATAGTGGAAAGACTGTAGTGGACAGAATAAAGTGGAGACTATAGTGGAAAGACTAAAGTGGAAAGAATAAAGTGGACAGAGAATAGTGGAAAGACTAAAGTGGACAGACTATAGTGGAAAGACTATAATGGAGAGACTGTAGTGGACAGAATAAAGTGGAGACTATAGTGGAAAGACTAAAGTGGACAGAGAATAGTGGAATGAATAAACCGGAAAGACTGTAGTGGAAAGAATAAAGTGGAGACTATAGTGGAAAGACTAAAGTGGACAGACTAAAGTGGAAAGACTAAAGTGGACAGACTAAAATGGAAAGACTAAAGTGGACAGACTATAGTGGAAAGACTGAAGTGGAAAGACTAAGTGGACAGACTAAAGCGGAGAGACTAAAGTGGAAAGACTAAAGTGGACAGACTATAGTGAAAAGACTAAAGTGGACAGACTAAAGTGGAAAGACAAAAGTGGAAAGACTAAAGTGGGCAGACTATAGTGGAAAGAGTATAGTGGAAAGACTGTAGTGGACAGAATAAAGAGGAGACTATAGTGGAAAGACTAAAGTGGAAAGACTAAAGTGGACAGAGAATAGTGGAAAGACTAAAGTGGAAAGACTATAGTGGAAAGACTAAAGTGGACAGACTAAAGTGAAAAGACTAAAGTGGAAAGACTAAAGTGGACAGACTATAGTGGAAAGACTGCAGTGGACAGAATAAAGTGGCAAGTATAGTGGAAAGAATAAAGTGGACAGAGAATAGTGGAAAGACTGAAGTGGACAGACTATAGTTGAAAGACTATAATGGAGAGACTGTAGTGGACAGAATAAAGTGGAGACTATAGTGGAAAGACTAAAGTGGAAAGACTAAAGTGGACAGAGAATAGTGGAAAGACTAAAGTGGAAAGACTGTAGTGGACAGAATAAAGTGGAGACTATAGTGGAAAGACTAAAGTGGAAAGAGTAAAGTGGACAGACTATAGTGGAAAGACTATAGTGAAAAGACTGTAGTGGACAACAATAAATTGGACAGAGAATAGTGGAAAGACTAAAGTGGACAGACTATAGTGGAAAGACTATAGTGGAAAGACTGTAGTGGACAGAATAAAGTGGAGACTATAGTGGTAAGACTAAAGTGGAAAGACCAAAGTGGACAGACTACAGTGGAAAGACTGAAGTGGACAGACTAAAGTGGAAAAACTAAAGTGGAAAGACTAAAGTGGACAGACTAAAATGGAAAAACTAAAGTGGAAAGACTGAAGTGGACAGACTAAAGTGGAAAAACTAAAGTGGAAAGACTAAAGTGGACAGACTATAGTGGAAAGACTATAGTGGAAAGACTGTAGTGGACAGAATAAAGTGTAGACTATAGTGGAAAGACTAAAGTAGACAGAGAATAGTGGAAAGACTAAAGTGGACAGACTATAGTGGAAAGACTATAGTGGAAAGACTGTAGTGGACAGAATAAAGTGGAGACTATAGTGGAAAGACTAAAGTGGACAGAGAATAGTGGAAAGACTAAAGTGGAAAGACTGTAGTGGACAGAATAAAGTGGAGACTATAGTGGAAAGACTAAAGTGGACAGAGAATAGTGGAAAGACTAAAGTTGACAGACTATAGTGGAAAGACTATAGTGGAAAGACTATAGTGGACAGAATAAAGTGGAGACTATAGTGGAAAGACTAAAGTGGAAAGACTAAAGTGGACAGACTATAGTGGAAAGACTATAGTGGACAGAGAATAGTGGAAAGACTAAAGTTGACAGACTATAGTGGAAAGACTATAGTGGAAAGACTATAGTGGACAGAATAAAGTGGAGACTATAGTGGAAAGACTAAAGTGGACAGAGAATAGTGGAAAGACTAAAGTGGACAGACTATAGTGGAAAGACTGTAGTGGACAATATAAAGTGGAGACTATAGTGGAAAGACTGTAGTGGACAGAATAAAGTGGAGACTATAGTGGAAAGACTAAAGTGGACAGAGAATAGTGGAAAGACTAAAGTGGAAAGACTGTAGTGGACAGAATAAAGTGGAGACTATAGTGGAAAGACTAAAGTGGACAGAGAATAGTGGAAAGACTAAAGTTGACAGACTATAGTGGAAAGACTATAGTGGAAAGACTATAGTGGACAGAATAAAGTGGAGACTATAGTGGAAAGACTAAAGTGGAAAGACTAAAGTGGACAGACTATAGTGGAAAGACTATAGTGGACAGAGAATAGTGGAAAGACTAAAGTTGACAGACTATAGTGGAAAGACTATAGTGGAAAGACTATAGTGGACAGAATAAAGTGGAGACTATAGTGGAAAGACTAAAGTGGACAGAGAATAGTGGAAAGACTAAAGTGGACAGACTATAGTGGAAAGACTGTAGTGGACAATATAAAGTGGAGACTATAGTGGAAAGACTAAAGTGGACAGAGAGCAGTGGAAAGATTAAAGTGGAAAGAATGTAGTGGACAGAATAAAGTGGAGAATATAGTGGAAAGACTAAAGTGGAAAGACTAAAGTGGACAGACTATAGTGGAAAGACTGAAGTGGAAAGACTCAGTGGACAGACTAAAGTGTACACACTGAAGTGGACAGAATAAAGTGGAAAGACTAAAGTGGACAGACTAAAGTGGAAAAACTAAAGTGGAAAGACTAAAGTGGACTAGAATAGAGTGGAGACTATAGTGGAAAGACTAAAGTGGACAGAGAATAGTGGAAAGACTAAAGTGGAAAGACTGTATTGGACAGAATAAAGTGGAGACTATAGTGGAAAGACTAAAGTGGAAAGACTAAAGTGGACAGACTATATTGGAAAGACTAAAGTGGAAAGACTATAGAGGAAAGACTGTAGTGGACAGAATAAAATGGCAAGTATAGTGGAAAGAATAAAGTGGACAGAGAATAGTGGAAAGACTAAAGTGGACAGACTATAGTGGAAAGACTACAATGGAGAGACTGTAGTGGACAGAATAAAGTGGAGACTATAGTGGAAAGACTAAAGTGGAAAGACTAAAGTGGACAGAGAATAGTGGAAAGACTAAAGTGGAAAGACTGTAGTGGACAGAATAAAGTGGAGACTATAGTGGAAAGACTAAAGTGGAAAGACTAAAGTGGACAGACTATAGTGGAAAGACTATAGTGGAAAGACTGTAGTGGACAGAATAATGTGGAGACTATAGTGGAAAGACTAAAGTGGACAGAGAATAGTGGAAAGACTATAAGTGGACAGACTATAGTGGAAAGACTATAGTGGAAAGACTGTAGTGGACAGAATAAAGTGGAGACTATAGTGGAAAGACTAAAGTGGAAAGAATAAAGTGGACAGAGAATAGTGGAAAGACTAAAGTGGACAGACTATAGTGGAAAGACTATAATGGAGAGACTGTAGTGGACAGAATAAAGTGGAGACTATAGTGGAAAGACTAAAGTGGACAGAGAATAGTGGAAAGAATAAACTGGAAAGACTGTAGTGGAAAGAATAAAGTGGAGACTATAGTGGAAAGACTAAAGTGGACAGACTAAAGTGGAAAGACTAAAGTGGACAGACTAAAATGGAAAGACTAAAGTGGACAGACTATAGTGGAAAGACTGAAGTGGAAAGACTAAGTGGACAGACTAAAGCGGAGAGACTAAAGTGGAAAGACTAAAGTGGACAGACTATAGTGGAAAGACTAAAGTGGACAGACTAAAGTGGAAAGACTAAAGTGGAAAGACTAAAGTGGACAGACTATAGTGGAAAGACTATAGTGGAAAGACTGTAGTGGACAACAATAAAGTGGACAGAGAATAGTGGAAAGACTAAAGTGGACAGACTATAGTGGAAAGACTATAGTGGAAAGACTGTAGTGGACAGAATAAAGTGGAGACTATAGTGGTAAGACTAAAGTGGAAAGACCAAAGTGGACAGACTACAGTGGAAAGACTGAAGTGGACAGACTAAAGTGGAAAAACTAAAGTGGAAAAACT
This sequence comes from Branchinecta sandiegonensis, assembly GCA_030848855.1. Classification (NCBI taxonomy): domain Eukaryota; kingdom Metazoa; phylum Arthropoda; class Branchiopoda; order Anostraca; family Branchinectidae; genus Branchinecta; species Branchinecta sandiegonensis. The sequence continues at coordinate 12,952 of JAUPMV010000189.1, forward strand.
AAAGTGGACAGACTAAAATGGAAAAACTAAAGTGGAAAGACTGAAGTGGACAGACTAAAGTGGAAAAACTAAAGTGGAAAGACTAAAGTGGACAGACTATAGTGGAAAGACTATAGTGGAAAGACTGTAGTGGACAGAATAAAGTGTAGACTATAGTGGAAAGACTAAAGTAGACAGAGAATAGTGGAAAGACTAAAGTGGACAGACTATAGTGGAAAGACTAAAGTGGACAGACTAAAGTGGAAAGACTAAAGTGGAAAGACTAAAGTGGGCAGACTATAGTGGAAAGAGTATAGTGGAAAGACTGTAGTGGACAGAATAAAGTGGAGACTATAGTGGAAAGACTAAAGTGGAAAGACTAAAGTGGACAGAGAATAGTGGAAAGACTAAAGTGGAAAGACTATAGTGGAAAGACTAAAGTGGACAGACTAAAGTGAAAAGACTAAAGTGGAAAGACTAAAGTGGACAGAGAATAGTGGAAAGACTAAAGTGGAAAGACTATATTGGAAAGACTAAAGTGGACAGACTAAAGTGAAAAGACTAAAGTGGAAAGTCTTAAGTGGACAGACTATAGTGGAAAGACTGCAGTGGACAGAATAAAGTGGCAAGTATAGTGGAAAGAATAAAGTGGACAGAGAATAGTGGAAAGACTGAAGTGGACAGACTATAGTGGAAAGACTATAATGGAGAGACTGTAGTGGACAGAATAAAGTGGAGACTATAGTGGAAAGACTAAAGTGGAAAGACTAAAGTGGACAGAGAATAGTGGAAAGACTAAAGTGGAAAGACTGTAGTGGACAGAATAAAGTGGAGACTATAGTGGAAAGACTAAAGTGGAAAGAGTAAAGTGGACAGACCATAGTGGAAAGACTATAGTGAAAAGACTGTAGTGGACAACAATAAAGTGGACAGAGAATAGTGGAAAGACTAAAGTGGACAGACTATAGTGGAAAGACTATAGTGGAAAGACTGTAGTGGACAGAATAAAGTGGAGACTATAGTGGTAAGACTAAAGTGGAAAGACCAAAGTGGACAGACTACAGTGGAAAGACTGAAGTGGACAGACTAAAGTGGAAAAACTAAAGTGGAAAGACTAAAGTGGACAGACTAAAATGGAAAAACTAAAGTGGAAAGACTGAAGTGGACAGACTAAAGTGGAAAAACTAAAGTGGAAAGACTAAAGTGGACAGACTATAGTGGAAAGACTATAGTGGAAAGACTTTAGTGGACAGAATAAAGTGTAGACTATAGTGGAAAGACTAAAGTAGACAGAGAATAGTGGAAAGACTAAAGTGGACAGACTATAGTGGAAAGACTATAGTGGAAAGACTGTAGTGGACAGAATAAAGTGGAGACTATAGTGGAAAGACTAAAGTGGACAGAGAATAGTGGAAAGACTAAAGTGGAAAGACTGTAGTGGACAGAATAAAGTGGAGACTATAGTGGAAAGACTAAAGTGGACAGAGAATAGTGGAAAGACTAAAGTTGACAGACTATAGTGGAAAGACTATAGTGGAAAGACTATAGTGGACAGAATAAAGTGGAGACTATAGTGGAAAGACTAAAGAGGAAAGACTAAAGTGGACAGACTATAGTGGAAAGACTATAGTGGACAGAGAATAGTGGAAAGACTAAAGTTGACAGACTATAGTGGAAAGACTATAGTGGAAAGACTATAGTGGACAGAATAAAGTGGAGACTATAGTGGAAAGACTAAAGTGGACAGAGAATAGTGGAAAGACTAAAGTGGAAAGACTGTATTGGACAGAATAAAGTGGAGACTATAGTGGAAAGACTAAAGTGGAAAGACTAAAGTGGACAGACTATGGTGGAAAGACTAAAGTGGAAAGACTATAGAGGAAAGACTGTAGTGGACAGAATAAAGTGGCAAGTATAGTGGAAAGAATAAAGTGGACAGAGAATAGTGGAAAGACTAAAGTAGACAGACTATAGTGGAAAGACTATAATGGAGAGACTGTAGTGGACAGAATAAAGTGGAGACTATAGTGGACAGAATAAAGTGGAGACTATAGTGGAAAGACTAAAGTGGAAAGACTAAAGTGGACAGAGAATAGTAGAAAGACTAAAGTGGAAAGACTGTAGTGGACAGAATAAAGTGGAGACTATAGTGGAAAGACTAAAGTGGAAAGACTAAAGTGGACAGACTATAGTGGAAAGACTGAAGTGGAAAGACTCAGTGGACAGACTAAAGTGTACACACTGAAGTGGACAGAATAAAGTGGAAAGACTAAAGTGGACAGACTAAAGTGGAAAAACTAAAGTGGAAAGACTAAAGTGGACTAGAATAAAGTGGAGACTATAGTGGAAAGACTAAAGTGGACAGAGAATAGTGGAAAGACTAAAGTGGAAAGACTGTATTGGACAGAATAAAGTGGAGACTATAGTGGAAAGACTAAAGTGGAAAGACTAAAGTGGACAGACTATAGTGGAAAGACTAAAGTGGAAAGACTATAGAGGAAAGACTGTAGTGGACAGAATAAAGTGGCAAGTATAGTGGAAAGAATAAAGTGGACAGAGAATAGTGGAAAGACTAAAGTGGACAGACTATAGTGGAAAGACTATAATGGAGAGACTGTAGTGGACAGAATAAAGTGGAGACTATAGTGGAAAGACTAAAGTGGAAAGACTAAAGTGGACAGAGAATAGTGGAAAGACTAAAGTGGAAAGACTGTAGTGGACAGAATAAAGTGGAGACTATAGTGGAAAGACTAAAGTGGAAAGACAAAAGGGGACAGACTATAGTGGAAAGACTATAGTGGAAAGACTGTAGTGGACAGAATAATGTGGAGACTATAGTGGAAAGACTAAAGTGGACAGAGAATAGTGGAAAGACTGTAAGTGGACAGACTATAGTGGAAAGACTATAGTGGAAAGACTGTAGTGGACAGAATAAAGTGGAGACTATAGTGGAAAGACTAAAGTGGAAAGAATAAAGTGGACAGAGAATAGTGGAAAGACTAAAGTGGACAGACTATAGTGGAAAGACTATAATGGAGAGACTGTAGTGGACAGAATAAAGTGTAGACTATAGTGGAAAGACTAAAGTGGACAGAGAATAGTGGAATGAATAAACTGGAAAGACTGTAGTGGAAAGAATAAAGTGGAGACTATAGTGGAAAGACTAAAGTGGACAGACTAAAGTGGAAAGACTAAAGTGGACAGACTAAAATGGAAAGACTAAAGTGGACAGACTATAGTGGAAAGACTGAAGTGGAAAGACTAAGTGGACAGACTAAAGCGGAGAGACTAAAGTGGAAAGACTAAAGTGGACAGACTATAGTGAAAAGACTAAAGTGGACAGACTAAAGTGGAAAGACAAAAGTGGAAAGACTAAAGTGGGCAGACTATAGTGGAAAGAGTATAGTGGAAAGACTGTAGTGGACAGAATAAAGAGGAGACTATAGTGGAAAGACTAAAGTGGAAAGACTAAAGTGGACAGAGAATAGTGGAAAGACTAAAGTGGAAAGACTATAGTGGAAAGACTAAAGTGGACAGACTAAAGTGAAAAGACTAAAGTGGAAAGACTAAAGTGGACAGACTATAGTGGAAAGACTGCAGTGGACAGAATAAAGTGGCAAGTATAGTGGAAAGAATAAAGTGGACAGAGAATAGTGGAAAGACTGAAGTGGACAGACTATAGTTGAAAGACTATAATGGAGAGACTGTAGTGGACAGAATAAAGTGGAGACTATAGTGGAAAGACTAAAGTGGAAAGACTAAAGTGGACAGAGAATAGTGGAAAGACTAAAGTGGAAAGACTGTAGTGGACAGAATAAAGTGGAGACTATAGTGGAAAGACTAAAGTGGAAAGAGTAAAGTGGACAGACTATAGTGGAAAGACTATAGTGAAAAGACTGTAGTGGACAACAATAAAGTGGACAGAGAATAGTGGAAAGACTAAAGTGGACAGACTATAGTGGAAAGACTATAGTGGAAAGACTGTAGTGGACAGAATAAAGTGGAGACTATAGTGGTAAGACTAAAGTGGAAAGACCAAAGTGGACAGACTACAGTGGAAAGACTGAAGTGGACAGACTAAAGTGGAAAAACTAAAGTGGAAAGACTAAAGTGGACAGACTAAAATGGAAAAACTAAAGTGGAAAGACTGAAGTGGACAGACTAAAGTGGAAAAACTAAAGTGGAAAGACTAAAGTGGACAGACTATAGTGGAAAGACTATAGTGGAAAGACTGTAGTGGACAGAATAAAGTGTAGACTATAGTGGAAAGACTAAAGTAGACAGAGAATAGTGGAAAGACTAAAGTGGACAGACTATAGTGGAAAGACTATAGTGGAAAGACTGTAGTGGACAGAATAAAGTGGAGACTATAGTGGAAAGACTAAAGTGGACAGAGAATAGTGGAAAGACTAAAGTGGAAAGACTGTAGTGGACAGAATAAAGTGGAGACTATAGTGGAAAGACTAAAGTGGACAGAGAATAGTGGAAAGACTAAAGTTGACAGACTATAGTGGAAAGACTATAGTGGAAAGACTATAGTGGACAGAATAAAGTGGAGACTATAGTGGAAAGACTAAAGTGGAAAGACTAAAGTGGACAGACTATAGTGGAAAGACTATAGTGGACAGAGAATAGTGGAAAGACTAAAGTTGACAGACTATAGTGGAAAGACTATAGTGGAAAGACTATAGTGGACAGAATAAAGTGGAGACTATAGTGGAAAGACTAAAGTGGACAGAGAATAGTGGAAAGACTAAAGTGGACAGACTATAGTGGAAAGACTGTAGTGGACAATATAAAGTGGAGACTATAGTGGAAAGACTAAAGTGGACAGAGAGCAGTGGAAAGATTAAAGTGGAAAGAATGTAGTGGACAGAATAAAGTGGAGAATATAGTGGAAAGACTAAAGTGGAAAGACTAAAGTGGACAGACTATAGTGGAAAGACTGAAGTGGAAAGACTCAGTGGACAGACTAAAGTGTACACACTGAAGTGGACAGAATAAAGTGGAAAGACTAAAGTGGACAGACTAAAGTGGAAAAACTAAAGTGGAAAGACTAAAGTGGACTAGAATAGAGTGGAGACTATAGTGGAAAGACTAAAGTGGACAGAGAATAGTGGAAAGACTAAAGTGGAAAGACTGTATTGGACAGAATAAAGTGGAGACTATAGTGGAAAGACTAAAGTGGAAAGACTAAAGTGGACAGACTATATTGGAAAGACTAAAGTGGAAAGACTATAGAGGAAAGACTGTAGTGGACAGAATAAAATGGCAAGTATAGTGGAAAGAATAAAGTGGACAGAGAATAGTGGAAAGACTAAAGTGGACAGACTATAGTGGAAAGACTACAATGGAGAGACTGTAGTGGACAGAATAAAGTGGAGACTATAGTGGAAAGACTAAAGTGGAAAGACTAAAGTGGACAGAGAATAGTGGAAAGACTAAAGTGGAAAGACTGTAGTGGACAGAATAAAGTGGAGACTATAGTGGAAAGACTAAAGTGGAAAGACTAAAGTGGACAGACTATAGTGGAAAGACTATAGTGGAAAGACTGTAGTGGACAGAATAATGTGGAGACTATAGTGGAAAGACTAAAGTGGACAGAGAATAGTGGAAAGACTATAAGTGGACAGACTATAGTGGAAAGACTATAGTGGAAAGACTGTAGTGGACAGAATAAAGTGGAGACTATAGTGGAAAGACTAAAGTGGAAAGAATAAAGTGGACAGAGAATAGTGGAAAGACTAAAGTGGACAGACTATAGTGGAAAGACTATAATGGAGAGACTGTAGTGGACAGAATAAAGTGGAGACTATAGTGGAAAGACTAAAGTGGACAGAGAATAGTGGAAAGAATAAACTGGAAAGACTGTAGTGGAAAGAATAAAGTGGAGACTATAGTGGAAAGACTAAAGTGGACAGACTAAAGTGGAAAGACTAAAGTGGACAGACTAAAATGGAAGAAAGTGGACAGAATAAAGTGGAGACCATAGTGGAAAGACTAAAGTGGAAAGACTAAAGTGGACAGAGAATAGTGGAAAGACTAAAGTGGAAAGACTGTAGTGGACAGAATAAAGTGGAGACTATAGTGGAAAGACTAAAGTGGAAAGAGTAAAGTGGACAGACTATAGTGGAAAGACTATAGTGAAAAGACTGTAGTGGACAACAATAAAGTGGACAGAGAATAGTGGAAAGACTAAAGTGGATAGACTATAGTGGAAAGACTATAGTGGAAAGACTGTAGTGGACAGAATAAAGTGGAGACTATAGTGGTAAGACTAAAGTGGAAAGACCAAAGTGGACAGACTACAGTGGAAAGACTGAAGTGGACAGACTAAAGTGGAAAAACTAAAGTGGAAAGACTAAAGTGGACAGACTATAGTGGAAAGACTATAGTGGAAAGACTGTAGTGGACAGAATAAAGTGTAGACTATAGTGGAAAGACTAAAGTAGACAGAGAATAGTGGAAAGACTAAAGTGGACAGACTATAGTGGAAAGACTATAGTGGAAAGACTGTAGTGGACAGAATAAAGTGGAGACTATAGTGGAAAGACTAAAGTGGACAGAGAATAGTGGAAAGACTAAAGTGGAAAGACTGTAGGGGACAGAATAAAATGGAGACTACAGTGGAAAGACTAAAGTGGAAAGACTAAAGTGGACAGACTATAGTGGAAAGACCGAAATGGAAAGACTTAGTGGACAGACTAAAGTGGAAAGACTATAGTGGAAAGACTAAAGTGGACAGACTATAGTGGAAAGACTATAGTGGAAAGACTGTAGTGGACAGAATAATGTGGAGACTATAGTGGAAAGACTAAAGTGGACAGAGAATAGTGGAAAGACTATAAGTGGACAGACTATAGTGGAAAGACTATAGTGGAAAGACTGTAGTGGACAGAATAAAGTGGAGACTATAGTGGAAAGACTAAAGTGGAAAGAATAAAGTGGACAGAGAATAGTGGAAAGACTAAAGTGGACAGACTATAGTGGAAAGACTATAATGGAGAGACTGTAGTGGACAGAATAAAGTGGAGACTATAGTGGAAAGACTAAAGTGGAAAGACTAAAGTGGACAGAGAATAGTGGAAAGAATAAACTGGAAAGACTGTAGTGGAAAGAATAAAGTGGAGACTATAGTGGAAAGACTAAAGTGGACAGACTGAAATGGAAAGACTAAAGTGGACAGACTATAGTGGAAAGACTGAAGTGGAAAGACTAAGTGGACAGACTAAAGCGGAGAGACTAAAGTGGAAAGACTAAAGTGGACAGACTATAGTGGAAAGACTAAAGTGGACAGACTAAAGTGGAAAGACTAAAGTGGAAAGACTAAAGTGGACAGACTATAGTGGAAAGACTATAGTGGGAAGACTGTAGTGGACAGAATAAAGTGGCAAGTATAGTGGAAAGAATAAAGTGGACAGAGAATAGTGGAAAGACTAAAGTGGACAGACTATAGTGGAAAGACTATAATGGAGAGACTGTAGTGGACAGAATAAAGTGGAGACTATAGTGGAAAGACTAAAGTGGAAAGACTAAAGTGGACAGAGAATAGTGGAAAGACTAAAGTGGAAAGACTGTAGTTGACAGAATAGAGTGGAGACTATAGTGGAAAGACTAAAGTGGAAAGACTAAAGTGGACAGACTATAGTGGAAAGACTATAGTGGGAAGACTGTAGTGGATAGAAGAAAGTGGAGACTATAGTGGAAAGACTAAAGTGGACAGAGAATAGTGGAAAGACTAAAGTTGACAGACTATAGTGGAAATACTATAGTGGAAAGACTATAGTGGACAGAATAAAGTGGAGACTATAGTGGAAAGACTAAAGTGGACAGAGAATAGTGGAAAGACTAAAGTGGACAGACTATAGTGGAAAGACTGTAGTGGACAGAATAAAGTGGAGACTATAGTGGAAAGACTAAAGTGGACAGAGAGTAGTGGAAAGATTAAAGTGGAAAGAATGTATGGGACAGAATAAAGTGGAGACTATAGTGGAAAGACTAAAGTGGAAAGACTAAAGTGGACAGACTATAGTGGAAAGACTGAAGTGGAAAGACTCAAAGACAGACTAAAGTGTACACACTGAAGTGGACAGACTAAAGTGGAAAGACTAAAGTGGAAAGACTAAAGTGGAAAGACTAAAGTGGACAGACAGTAGTGGAAAGACTAAAGTGGACAGACTAAAGTGGAAAAACCAAAGTGGAAAGACTAAAGTGGATAGACTTTAGTGGAAAGACTATAGTGGAAAGACTGTAGTAGACAGAATAAAGTGGAGGCTATAGTGGAAAGACTAAAGTAAACAGCGAATAGTGGAAAAACTAAAGTGGACAGACTATAGTGGAAAGGCTAAAGTGGACAGACTAAAGTGGAAAGACTAAAGTGGAAAGACTAAAGTGGACAAACTATAGTGGAAAGACTGTAGTGGACAGAATAAAGTGGAGACTATAGTGGAAAGACTAAAGAGGAAAGACTAAAGTGGAAAGACTAAAGTGGACAGACTAAAGTGGAAAGACTAAAGTGGACGGACTAAAATGGAAAGACTAAAGTGGACAGACTCTAGTGGAAAGACTGAAGTGGAAAGACTAAGTGGACAGACTAAAGCGGAGAGACTAAAGTGGAAAGACTGAAGTGGACAGACTATAGTGGAAAGACTAAAGTGGACAGACTAAAGTGGAAAGACTAAAGTGGAAAGACTGAATTGGACAGACTATAGTGGAAAGACTATAGTGGAAAGACTGTAGTGGACAGAATAAAGTGGAGACTATATTGGAAAGACTAAAGTGGACAGACTAAAGTGGACAGAGAATAGTGGAAAGACTAAAGTGGAAAGGCTGTAGTGGACAGAATAAAGTGGAGACTATAGTGGAAAGACTAAATTGGAAAGAGTAAAGTGGACAGACTATAGTGGAAAGACTGTAGTGGACAGAATAAAGTGGAGACTATAGTGGAAAGACTAAAGTGGAAAAACTAAAGTGGAAAGACTAAAGTGGAAAGACTAAAGTGGACAGACTATAGTGGAAAGACTGTAGTGGACAGAATAAAGTGGCAAGTATAGTGGAAAGAATAAAGTGGACAGAGAATAGTGGAAAGACTGAAGTGGACAGACTATAGTGGAAAGACTATAATGGAGAGACTGTAGTGGACAGAATAAAGTGGAGACTATAGTGGAAAGACGAAAGTGGAAAGACTAAAGTGGACAGAGAATAGTGGAAAGACTAAAGTGGAAAGACTGTAGTGGACAGAATAAAGTGGAGACTATATTGGAAAGACTAAAGTGGAAAGAGTAAAGTGGACAGACTATAGTGGAAAGACTGTAGTGGACAGAATAAATTGGAGACTATAGTGGAAAGACTAAAGTGGACAGAGAATAGTGGAAAGACTAAAGTGGACAGACTATAGTGGAAAGACTATAGTGGAAAGACTATAGTGGACAGAATAAAGTGGAGACTATAGTGGTAAGACTAAAGTTGAAAGACCAAAGTGGACAGACTATAGTGGAAAGACTGAAGTGGACAGACTAAAGTGGAAAAACTAAAGTGGAAAGACTAAAGTGGACAGACTATAGTGGAAAGACTATAGTGGAAAGACTGTATTGGACAGAATAAAGTGTAGACTATAGTGGAAAGACTAAAGTAGACAGAAAATAATGGAAAGACTAAAGTGGACAGACTATAGTGGGAAGACTATAGTGAAAAGACTGTAGTGGACAGAATAAAGTGGAGACTATAGTGGAAAGACTAAAGTGGACAGAGAATAGTGGAAAGACTAAAGTGGAAAGACTGTAGTGGGCAGAATAAAATGGAGACTGTAGTGGAAAGACTAAAGTGGAAAGACTAAAGTGGACGGACTATAGTGGAAAGACTGAAATGGAAAGACTTAGTGGACAGACTATAGTGGAAAGACTAAAGTGGAAAGACTGTAGTGGACAGAATAAAGTGTAGACTATAGTGGAAAGACTAAAGTGGACAGAGAACAGTGGAAAGACTAAAGTGGACAGACTATAGTGGACGGACTATAGTGAAAATACTATAGTGGAAAGACTGTAGTGGACGGAATAAAGTGGAGACTATAGTGGAAAGACTTTAGTGGACAGAATAAAGTTGAGACTATAGTGGAAAGACTAACGTGGAAAGACTAAAGTGGACAGGCTATAGTGGAAAGACTATAGTGGAAAGACTGTAGTGGAAAGCCTAAAGTGGACAGAGATTAGTGGAAAGACTAAAGTGGGCAGACTATAGTGGAAAGACTAAAGTGGACACACTAAAGTGGAAAGACTAAAGTGGAAAGACTAAAGTGGACAGACTATAGTGGAAAGACTATAGTGGAAAGACTGTAGTGGACAAAATAAAGTGGAGACTATAGTGGAAAGACTAAAGTGGACAGAGAATGGTGGAAAGACTAAAGTGGACAGACTATAGTGGAAAGACTAAAGTAGAAAGCCTGTAGTGGAAGGAATAAAGTGGAAACCTAGTGGAAAGACTAGAGTGGAAAGACTAAAGTGGACTGAGAATAGTGGAAAGACTAAAGTGGAAAGACTGTAGTGGACAGAATAAAGTGGAGACTATAGTGGAAAGACTAAAGTGGACAGAGAATAGTGGAAAGACTAAAGTTGACAGACTATAGTGGAAAGACTATAGTAGACAGAATAAAGTGGAGACTATAGTGGAAAGACTAAAGTGGAAAGACTAAAGTGGACAGACTATAGTGGAAAGACTATAGTGGACAGAGAATAGTGGAAAGACTAAAGTTGACAGACTATAGTGGAAAGACTATAGTGGAAAGACTATAGTGGACAGAATAAAGTGGAGACTATAGTGGAAAGATTAAAGTGGACAGAGAATAGTGGAAAGACTAAAGTGGACAGACTATAGTGGAAAGACTGTAGTGGACAATATAAAGTGGAGACTATAGTGGACAGACTAAAGTGGACAGAGAGCAGTGGAAAGATTAAAGTGGAAAGAATGTAGTGGACAGAATAAAGTGGAGAATATAGTGGAAAGACTAAAGTGGAAAGACTAAAGTGGACAGACTATAGTGGAAAAACTGAAGTGGAAAGACTCAGTGGACAGACTAAAGTGTACACACTGAAGTGGACAGAATAAAGTGGAAAGACTAAAGTGGACAGACAGTAGTGGAAAGACTAAAGTGGACAGACTAAAGTGGAAAAACTAAAGTGGAAAGACTAAAGTGGACTAGAATAAAGTGGAGACTATAGTGGAAAGACTAAAGTGGACAGAGAATAGTGGAAAGACTAAAGTGGAAAGACTGTATTGGACAGAATAAAGTGGAGACTAAAGTGGAAAGACTAAAGTGGAAAGACTAAAGTGGACAGACTATAGTGGAAAGACTAAAGTGGAAAGACTATAGAGGAAAGACTGTAGTGGACAGAATAAAGTGGCAAGTATAGTGGAAAGAATAAAGTGGACAGAGAATAGTGGAAAGACTAAAGTGGACAGACTATAGTGGAAAGACTATAATGGAGAGACTGTAGTGGACAGAATAAAGTGGAGACTATAGTGGAAAGACTAAAGTGGAAAGACTAAAGTGGACAGAGAATAGTGGAAAGACTGAAGTGGAAAGACTGTAATGGACAGAATAAAGTGGAGACTATAGTGGAAAGACTAAAGTGGAAAGACTAAAGTGGACAGACTATAGTGGAAAGACTAAGGTGGAAAGACTGTAGTGGACAGAATAATGTGGAGACTATAGTGGAAAGACTAAAGTAAACAGCGAATAGTGGAAAAACTAAAGTGGACAGACTATAGTGGAAAGGCTAAAGTGGACAGACTAAAGTGGAAAGACTAAAGTGGAAAGACTAAAGTGGACAAACTATAGTGGAAAGACTGTAGTGGACAGAATAAAGTGGAGACTATAGTGGAAAGACTAAAGAGGAAAGACTAAAGTGGAAAGACTAAAGTGGACAGACTAAAGTGGAAAGACTAAAGTGGACGGACTAAAATGGAAAGACTAAAGTGGACAGACTCTAGTGGAAAGACTGAAGTGGAAAGACTAAGTGGACAGACTAAAGCGGAGAGACTAAAGTGGAAAGACTAAAGTGGACAGACTATAGTGGAAAGACTAAAGTGGACAGACTAAAGTGGAAAGACTAAAGTGGAAAGACTGAATTGGACAGACTATAGTGGAAAGACTATAGTGGAAAGACTGTAGTGGACAGAATAAAGTGGAGACTATATTGGAAAGACTAAAGTGGACAGACTAAAGTGGACAGAGAATAGTGGAAAGACTAAAGTGGAAAGGCTGTAGTGGACAGAATAAAGTGGAGACTATAGTGGAAAGACTAAATTGGAAAGAGTAAAGTGGACAGACTATAGTGGAAAGACTGTAGTGGACAGAATAAAGTGGAGACTATAGTGGAAAGACTAAAGTGGAAAAACTAAAGTGGAAAGACTAAAGTGGAAAGACTAAAGTGGACAGACTATAGTGGAAAGACTGTAGTGGACAGAATAAAGTGGCAAGTATAGTGGAAAGAATAAAGTGGACAGAGAATAGTGGAAAGACTGAAGTGGACAGACTATAGTGGAAAGACTATAATGGAGAGACTGTAGTGGACAGAATAAAGTGGAGACTATAGTGGAAAGACGAAAGTGGAAAGACTAAAGTGGACAGAGAATACTGGAAAGACTAAAGTGGAAAGACTGTAGTGGACAGAATAAAGTGGAGACTATATTGGAAAGACTAAAGTGGAAAGAGTAAAGTGGACAGACTATAGTGGAAAGACTGTAGTGGACAGAATAAATTGGAGACTATAGTGGAAAGACTAAAGTGGACAGAGAATAGTGGAAAGACTAAAGTGGACAGACTATAGTGGAAAGACTATAGTGGAAAGACTATAGTGGACAGAATAAAGTGGAGACTATAGTGGTAAGACTAAAGTTGAAAGACCAAAGTGGACAGACTATAGTGGAAAGACTGAAGTGGACAGACTAAAGTGGAAAAACTAAAGTGGAAAGACTAAAGTGGACAGACTATAGTGGAAAGACTATAGTGGAAAGACTGTATTGGACAGAATAAAGTGTAGACTATAGTGGAAAGACTAAAGTAGACAGAAAATAATGGAAAGACTAAAGTGGACAGACTATAGTGGGAAGACTATAGTGAAAAGACTGTAGTGGACAGAATAAAGTGGAGACTATAGTGGAAAGACTAAAGTGGACAGAGAATAGTGGAAAGACTAAAGTGGAAAGACTGTAGTGGACAGAATAAAATGGAGACTGTAGTGGAAAGACTAAAGTGGAAAGACTAAAGTGGACGGACTATAGTGGAAAGACTGAAATGGAAAGACTTAGTGGACAGACTATAGTGGAAAGACTAAAGTGGAAAGACTGTAGTGGACAGAATAAAGTGTAGACTATAGTGGAAAGACTAAAGTGGACAGAGAACAGTGGAAAGACTAAAGTGGACAGACTATAGTGGACGGACTATAGTGAAAATACTATAGTGGAAAGACTGTAGTGGACGGAATAAAGTGGAGACTATAGTGGAAAGACTTTAGTGGACAGAATAAAGTTGAGACTATAGTGGAAAGACTAACGTGGAAAGACTAAAGTGGACAGGCTATAGTGGAAAGACTATAGTGGAAAGACTGTAGTGGAAAGCCTAAAGTGGACAGAGATTAGTGGAAAGACTAAAGTGGGCAGACTATAGTGGAAAGACTAAAGTGGACACACTAAAGTGGAAAGACTAAAGTGGAAAGACTAAAGTGGACAGACTAAAGTGGACAGAGAGCAGTGGAAAGATTAAAGTGGAAAGAATGTAGTGGACAGAATAAAGTGGAGAATATAGTGGAAAGACTAAAGTGGAAAGACTAAAGTGGACAGACTATAGTGGAAAGACTGAAGTGGAAAGACTCAGTGGACAGACTAAAGTGTACACACTGAAGTGGACAGAATAAAGTGGAAAGACTAAAGTGGACAGACAGTAGTGGAAAGACTAAAGTGGACAGACTAAAGTGGAAAAACTAAAGTGGAAAGACTAAAGTGGACTAGAATAAAGTGGAGACTATAGTGGAAAGACTAAAGTGGACAGAGAATAGTGGAAAGACTAAAGTGGAAAGACTGTATTGGACAGAATAAAGTGGAGACTAAAGTGGAAAGACTAAAGTGGAAAGACTAAAGTGGACAGACTATAGTGGAAAGACTAAAGTGGAAAGACTATAGAGGAAAGACTGTAGTGGACAGAATAAAGTGGCAAGTATAGTGGAAAGAATAAAGTGGACAGAGAATAGTGGAAAGACTAAAGTGGACAGACTATAGTGGAAAGACTATAATGGAGAGACTGTAGTGGACAGAATCAAGTGGAGACTATAGTGGAAAGACTAAAGTGGAAAGACTAAAGTGGACAGAGAATAGTGGAAAGACTGAAGTGGAAAGACTGTAGTGGACAGAATAAAGTGGAGACTATAGTGGAAAGACTAAAGTGGAAAGACTAAAGTGGACAGACTATAGTGGAAAGACTAAGGTGGAAAGACTGTAGTGGACAGAATAATGTGGAGACTATAGTGGAAAGACTAAAGTGGACAGAGAATAGTGGAAAGACTATAAGTGGACAGACTATAGTGGAAAGACTATAGTGGAAAGACTGTAGTGGACAGAATAAAGTGGAGACTATAGTGGAAAGACTAAAGTGGAAAGAATAAAGTGGACAGAGAATAGTGGAAAGACTAAAGTGGACAGACTATAGTGGAAAGACTATAATGGAGAGACTGTAGTGGACAGAATAAAGTGGAGACTATAGTGGAAAGACTAAAGTGGACAGAGAATAGTGGAAAGAATAAACTGGAAAGACTGTAGTGCAAAGAATAAAGTGGAGACTATAGTGGAAAGACTAAAGTGGACAGACTAAAGTGGAAAGACGAAAGTGGACAGACTAAAATGGAAAGACTAAAGTGGACAGACTATAGTGGAAAGACTGAAGTGGAAAGACTATGTGGACAGACTAAAGCGGAGAGACTAAAGTGGAAAGACTAAAGTGGACAGACTATAGTGGAGAGACTAAAGTGGACAGACTAAAGTGGAAAGACTAAAGTGGAAAGACTAAAGTGGGCAGACTATAGTGGAAAGACTATAGTGGAAAGACTGTAGTGGACAGAATAAAGTGGAGACTATAGTGGAAAGACTAAAGTGGAAAGACTAAAGTGGACAGAGAATAGTGGAAAGACTAAAGTGGAAAGACTATAGTGGAAGGACTAAAGTGGACAGACTAAAGTGAAAAGACTAAAGTGGACAGACTATAGTGGAAAGACTGCAGTGGACAGAATAAAGTGGCAAGTATAGTGGAAAGAATAAAGCGGACAGAGAATAGTGGAAAGACTAAAGTGGACAGACTATAGTGGAAAGACTTTAATGGAGAGACTGTAGTGGACAGAATAAAGTGGAGACTATAGTGGAAAGACTAAAGTGGAAAGACTAAAGTGGACAGACTATAGTGGAAAGACTATAGTGGAAAGACTGTAGTGGACAGAATAATGTGGAGACTATAGTGGAAAGACTAAAGTGGACAGAGAATAGTGGAAAGACTATAAGTGGACAGACTATAGTGGAAAGACTATAGTGGAAAGACTCTAGTGGACAGAATAAAGTGGAGACTATAGTGGAAAGACTAAAGTGGAAAGAATAAAGTGGACAGAGAATAGTGGAAAGACTAAAGTGGACAGACTATAGTGGAGAATATAGTGGAAAGACTAAAGTGGAAAGACTAAAGTGGACAGAGAATAGTGGAAAGACTAAAGTGGAAAGACTATAGTGGAAAGACTAAAGTGGACAGACTAAAGTGAAAAGACTAAAGTGGAAAGACTAAAGTGGACAGACTATAGTGGAAAGACTGCAGTGGACAGAATAAAGTGGCAAGTATAGTGGAAAGAATAAAGTGGACAGAGAATAGTGGAAAGACTGAAGTGGACAGACTATAGTGGAAAGACTATAATGGAGAGACTGTAGTGGACAGAATAAAGTGGAGATTATAGTGGAAAGACTAAAGTGGAAAGACTAAAGTGGACAGAGAATAGTGGAAAGACTAAAGTGGAAAGACTGTAGTGGACAGAATGAAGTGGAGACTATAGTGGAAAGACTAAAGTGGAAAGAGTAAAGTGGACAGACTATAGTGGAAAGACTATAGTGGAAAGACTGTAGTGGACAACAATAAAGTGGACAGAGAATAGTGGAAAGACTAAAGTGGACAGACTATAGTGGAAAGACTATAGTGGAAAGACTGTAGTGGACAGAATAAAGTGGAGACTATAGTGGTAAGACTAAAGTGGAAAGACCAAAGTGGACAGACTACAGTGGAAAGACTGAAGTGGACAGACTAAAGTGGAAAAACTAAAGTGGAAAGACTAAAGTGGACAGACTAAAGTGGAAAAACTAAAGTGGAAAGACTGAAGTGGACAGACTAAAGTGGAAAAACTAAAGTGGAAAGACTAAAGTGGACAGACTATAGTGGAAAGACTATAGTGGAAAGACTGTAGTGGACAGAATAAAGTGTAGACTATAGTGGAAAGACTAAAGTAGACAGAGAATAGTGGAAAGACTAAAGTGGACAGACTATAGTGGAAAGACTATAGTGGAAAGACTGTAGTGGACAGAATAAAGTGGAGACTATAGTGGAAAGACTAAAGTGGAAAGAGTAAAGTGGACAGACTATGTTACGAAGGGTCTTCATATCTTTATATTTACAATCTTTATCTGGTTTACCTTTAATTTCAAGTCAGAATTAAAAGGGAAATTGTCACGAGCCTTTTAAACCTAGCCGAGATTTAAAAGGAAATATGGTTTCCAAACTCATGTCCAAGTCTAATGTAAAGCATAGAACTCCGGAGAAAAGCTTGTGGTTAGAACGGGAGAACCACTGGGAGATCAGTGAAAGGAGAACAAGGTGGATTGACGTCAGAAGGAGTTACAGTCGGGACTTCTTTAGTAATATTTAGGCAGAGAGTGGTGAAGCTTCGAAGGAACAACACAAGAGTGAGTAGAGTGAAATAAACGTGTCCTGAACCTGAACTTAGCGAGAACAGTACGAACAAATCCAAGCCTTCGATTAGACGCTACCAAGTTGAAAGACTCCTGGATCCAATAAGTGAGCTGAAAGGAAGAGCCCTTCCTTTCAGGCCACTCAGTGGAGCGGCTACGGTTTAGGCAGAAGCAAATAACAGTAAAACCTAACACGATGACATAAAACTCACTGTTTTAGTGGTGGCAGCGTTGTTCTTGCTATTCAGGTTCAGTTTTATATGTTAGGTTACTGTTGTTTAAGTGTTGATTAGTATTTCGGTTTATTACTTCTCTAGAGTTACGGTTTAAAGAATAAGCAAATATAATGAAGAACTGAATTTGATTTTTTTTTTCTGATTTTCTGATTTTTTTTTTTATTTTCGGTTTCTCCTAAAATCCTGAATTTATCTGATTTTTGGGTTGCGAACAGTGATAAAATGGACAGCAAAGATTAAATAAGTAGAGATTTCATTCATTTTATTCTTAGTCAGAATAAAGCTTTAGATTAATTTTTGGGAAATTAACTACCGATAACAAGATGACCGAACAAACAGATAAAGTGGCGAGCAAACTTTCTCTGGGTACTCTCTGTAAAATTGCAACCCAAGTAAACTCTTTCAGTGGGACGGGCGATGTTGTAGTTTTCTTGGATGACCTGGAAAAACTAAGAAACTGGGACGAAAATATCAAAGACCCTGAACTGATTTGCTTGGCTTTTATGAGAACAACCGGAACTGCCCGCAAATTTTTTGGCTAATAACAAATTTTCAAGCTTCGATACGCTTAAGAAAGGCTTGTACCAACAATTCAAGCATACTTCTAGAAAGGCGAAATTGGTTCACGAAACATTGCTTTTGAATGAGGGTGAGGACCCATTCCCATTTTTTGAAAATCTGAAAATTAAAGCTCTTCAGCTAATGGGTTTGGATGAAATGCCAGAGGAAGAAGAAGAAGGTTTTTACAACTTACTGAAAAATCTCCTCCTCGAAAGCCTCAGTCCGACTCTAGGTATGCGAGTAGTGGCTAGATGCCCAGAAACTTTTGACGAATCGACAGCTATCCTAATAAACGATTATCGGGCACGGGAGTTTGCAAAATCAAAATCATCTCGTTCACTGTCAGCTATTGCCCAGGCCAGTAGCGTAGTTAAGCCAGTAATAGGATGTGGTCAGGAAAATGTCACTAACGAAACCGAGAATTTCCGCTTGAACAAAAGAAGCAGTCGGGAACCTTTTAGACGATACGATAAGCAAACAGGCAGTACTGTGTTTTCTCGTTCTGGTGAAAATTATAGTAGAAATTTGAGACATTTTTCTCGCCAAGGCGAAGCTTCTGATAGTGGGAGGAGAAATTTTGACCATTCTGGTGGATTTAGAGGGAGAGATACCAGGAGTGTTAGCAGGGGACGGTCACAGGGCAAGGAAATGCGTACATGCTACAGGTGTGGAAAGGAAGGCCACATTGCAAGGGATTGCCAGTTGTCGTGTTCCGTGTGTAATAAACCGGGCCATCACGCGAAAAACTGCCGAGACAACAGATCGGCCTCAAAAGCCTGTTTTAGTTGCGGCAAAACAGGCCATTTCAGCCGTGAGTGCAGGCTGTCACAAAATTTCCGCAATTTAAACGCGAAGAAGGATGTACGAGTTTCGTTGCACACCCTTCCGTGCATCCTGATGTAAATAGGGTAAGGGACAAACATTTTATTGCTACGTGTTTCGGTGCATGTAATAGTATGAGTAGTGATATATTGCCATATATTAGAGTTGATATTTGCGGTATTTCTGTTCAAGCGTTGGCAGACACGGGGGCATCAGCATCGCTAGTTAGTTTAGACTTGTATTTACAGTTACCTAAGGTAGTCAGGGACGCTTTAGGTAGGGACGGTGACGACGTAACGAGCGCCACTGGGCATAGCATGGGCATTTTTGGCAGTATTATCGAGACGATTCGTATAAACGGCAGTGACTATAAAGAAACATTTTTGGTTAGTGAGAAATTAAGGGTAGCGATGATTCTTGGTTATGGGTTCCTGAAAGCCCATGATTTAGTTGTCGATACAAAACATGACAAATTGGTCAAAAGGCATTCTAGGGACTGTTGTCACACCCTTAATTTCCACAACAACCAAACAACAGGAAAAAGTGAGATCCTTAAAGTACCAAGGACAATAAGTGATTGTATGGTATCTGAACCCTACAAGGTAAGGCAACAACCTTATTACTTTACAGGTGGTACCCATACAACAACGACGAACAACACTTTGATTCAGCATGATACAGTACCATGTACTACTTGTTGTTTGACACAACAACATAGGGGTTATGGTTCGAGTCCACACCATACAAAGGAAACAAATTGTTACTTTTCAGGTGGTGCTAATACAGAACAACACTGTACAACAGCAACAAACAACAGTTTGCCTCAGCATTATACACCTTGTTCTACCAACAACAGTTGTTGTTGTTTGACACAACAACATAGGGGTGATGGTTCTGGTCCACACCATACAGTAGAAAAACATAGTTACATTTCAGGTGGTGATCGAACAGCGGTGTACACCAACAGCAATGAAGACTTTATGCCATTGTGGCTTGACGCCATGTGCCATCAGTTGTTGTTGTACAGTACAACAGTCAACTAAGATGGCAGGTAGTGGTTCAATTCCACACCAAGTACCCAGCTGTAGAATTAGTAGTGTATATAAGGTTGAGATAACTAAACCGATTCCTCTTTTAGGATTTCGAAATTGTAGCGTGGCTCAAGTACATACAACACGAGTGCAAGATAATAGCTGTTGCAGCCGAGAACAACACTCAATCATTGGTGGTCCAGTTGCAAACAACAACCATCTTTATTGTGACAACCCACATCAAGGCTCAGCCAGTGCTCATCCGGCACCGAACAACAACCATTTATACTTGACCAAACAACATGAAGAAGCCAATAAGAGAAGTCATAGGCTACAAATCATCAATGCTACAAACATCCCAGCAAAGACCATCAAACGCATCGTACTCACCACAGCAAGAGGTCCTGTCGACACAGATGGCATGTTCCTTGTAACATCTACTCAAGAGGTGGAGTCAAGGCTTCCTGACTTAGTACTACCAGAACAGCTGATAACAACACAAGATGGTGTGTTCCACATTTACATCGAGAACCACACAGATGAGCCATTAAAGATCCCTAGATCATTCATAGCCAATGCAGTGAGCTGGGTTTCCGAACCACAGGTATGTATGAACCTAACTGAACAAACATTTAAAGATCAGGTATCCGCAGCAGAAATAATCCCTCTGGTAGGTGATGAAGTAACAACATTTCTAAACATGTTCAAACTAGAGCACTTGGCGAACAATTCTGCACGATTGAAGAAAGTTCAACAACTACTCTTGAACAATCACGACGTTTTTGCCAAAAACGACTTCGATTTGGGTACATGTGACATCGATCCTTTTGTCATCGATGTAGGAGATGCACCACCAAAGAGGATTCGTCCTTACCGCATTCCTGTTCATCTCGAACCTATAGCCAAGGCTGAAATCGATCGCATGCTTGCATGTAAGGTTATAGAACCTGCTTCTTCACCTTGGCTAGCACCACTTCTCTTGGTCGGAAAGAAAGATGGCAGCTATCGTGCCGTCACTGATTTCCGCAGCTTGAACAACGTAACAGTCAGTGACGAGTATCCTTTGCCCCATATCGCGGCAATACTTGACAAACTTCACGGGAAAAAGATATTCTCGGTTCTTGACTGTCTATGTGGGTATTGGCAAATGACTATCCATCCTGATAGCCGCAAGTACACGGGTTTCTCAGCACCTGGGTACGATCAGTATGTCTACGTCAAACTAGCTTTCGGTCTCAAGAACGCACCTGCTGCGTACAGTCGAATTATGTACCGGATCCTTAGACACCTCTTCGACGATGGTGTCGATGTATACCTGGACGACGTCATCAATGCGTCCACCGACGACGATTCCCATATTGAACTGTTAGCAAAGGTATTTGCAGCTCTTCGTAAAGCTGGTCTTAAACTCAAGGCTAAAAAGTGTGACTTCTTTAAAGAAGAGGTCATCTTCTTAGGTCACCGCGTCGATAACAATGGCATTCGGCCTGACCCTAACAAGCTCAGCGCTGTACGAGACCTCGCTTACCCGAAGGATTTGGGCGAGTTACGTTCTGCTATCGGTTTATTTTCCTACTTCAGGAAATTCATTGCTCAGTTCTCTGCTATCGCATCTCCACTGATCAAGCTGACCAAGAAGGACGAACCCTTCCAGTTTGGAGAAGAACAAACGATGGCATTCGAACAACTGCGATCCAAGTTGTTAGAAGAACCCATCCTAGGTCTTCCAGACTTGTCCCCATCGGCGAGTCCGATGAAAATCTACTGTGATGCCAGTTCCAAGGCATGTGGGGGCTTCTTGACTCAGATACAAGACAATCGGCAGAGAGTCCTTCAATACACGTCTCGTACCTTCAATCAAGCCGAACTTAAGCATGCGGCGATCGAGAAGGAAGCTCTTGCCATTGTACACTGTATCAGGTCTTTCCGTCCATACCTACTGGGCAGAAAATTCGTCGTAGCCTCAGATCATAAGCCCCTTCAATGGCTTATGAAGTCAACCGGGAAGGACTTAACAGGTAAGTGGGCAAGAATGCAGATGGAGCTTCAAGGATATGATTTTGAGATTACCCACATTCCAGGGACTCAAAATGTTGTTGCAGATGCACTTAGTCGTCTTCCTACGACTACTCCGACTCCGCTGGTCATGGCTGTGATCCCGGAGGCTGACAAGCAGTTCGCTTCGCAAGATCTGCGTCAGTTGCAGGGCAACGATGGTTTCGCTTCTGCTATCCGAAACTATCTTCAGCATGGTAGCCAGCTACCTTCTCAGATCGAGACCCAGATCTTACGTGAAATCGAGAATTTCGTTCTTGAGGACGGCCTTCTTTGCTACGTCTATTCGCCGTACCAAAATTGCCGTAGGTCTGATTTGCGTGTTGTACCAGTTCTTCCTCGCTCGCTCATTCCAGAAGTCTTGTTCGATTGCCATGACTCCAAAATTTCGGGACATTTTGGATTTCTTAAGACTTATGAGCGCGTGCGAAGCCGTTTTTACTTCAGGAACATGTACAATGCCATACAGCAGTATGTTCAGTGTTGCCTTGACTGCTGTCAACGCAAAGGTCTCAACCATACGCCAAGGGCACCGTTAGGTACGACCCCCTCCAGACCCCTTGATATGGTTGGTATCGATTTGCTAGGACCTTTAACCGTTTCTACGCAAGGATCGAAGTACATAGTGGTCATTACTGATCACTTCACAAAGTACATAGTCCTTACAGCCATACCAGATAAAACTGCGAAGGCTGTAGCCAGAGCATTTACAGAGCAGTTTATCCTGGTTTATGGTGCGTGTGAACGCTTGATTAGTGATCAGGGTTCGGAGTTTATCAATGCCGTATTCAAGGGCATCCTTGAGCTTCTAAATATCAAACAACTTCGTACGTCGGCCTACCATCCGATGTGTAACGGGGCAGTTGAACGACGAAATCGGGACATAGCAAACATTTTAAGCTTGTATGTCAGAGATAGAGGACACGCTGATTGGGAGGATCAGCTACGCTATGTTCAATTCGCCATGAACACAGCTTTTCACGAGTCTATCTCGGACAGTCCATTTTGCGCTATGTTTCTTCGTGACGCCCGATTTCCTACGGACACTGTGATCAACAGTAGAGTTTTCTACAACCTAGATTCTGATTATAAGTCAGAGATGATCACACGGCAGAAAACGGCTTATCAAATGATCAAGGACAACTCTGAGATCGCTCGGGAACGTCAACGGTTCTATTATGACAGAACCGAGAATCAGAAACCCTTGAAAGTTGGCGAACTTGTCCTCCTTCACACACCACCTGATGCAAGGTTGCGAAAACTAGACAAGATTCGATGGACCGGTCCGTTTCGCATTACTGCCATCCTAGACAATGGTCTAAACTTTCAGATCACACGACTTTCGGACGAGTCGAAGTCGTTCACTACAACCGTCTGAAGACGTACATTCCTCGGAGTCTATGGGAAAGCGACATTGTTCAGGACGATCTGATCATTCCGTCAAACATAGACGACATCATTTTGCCTACTGTTGACCAGGAATCAGCAAACGACAGGCCAGATGGCCCAATTTCCAAGAAGAAGGTCACTTGGTGGGACGACCAACTTCAGAGTCGCATAATTAGTCCAGATGTTGCCCCACCAAACACGCTTACCAACGATCTGTGCGATGTTGCTGGCTCAAACCAAATCGTACCGGTTGTTCGACAACAAAGACGCAATCTTAGACTGGATTCTGCAGTCTCGAGTTCAGAATCCGAGGACGAAGTAACTAAATTTCGTCCTCAACTTTGGTTACAGCGTCCTTTGACACTTCAACCGTATCACGGCGACCAACCGACTGAACACGGAGATTGTAAGCTCGGTTATTCGCTATGATCCGAAGACATGTCATGGGACAACCCCCGTACGGAGACGCCAGTTCAGCGTCAAGGGGTGGGTAGTTCTTCGAGCCTCGAAAGCGAATCGTTAGAAGATGCGCTAACTAAGAGGGAACTCTTTACACCAACCGGAGTTAGGTGTTCCACACCTACCTTCGGGGAGGCATCGGCATTTAGGCCAGGCATAACGCCTGCTCGAGAGTTTTACGAGGGCATTCCTTTCCTCGAGGCACTGGATTATCGTTTGCATTTTGATAGTCCAGTTAACCAGGATCCTGTTAGCGATCCTGCTGGGATCGGCGAGACCTCTGTAGCCACTAAGCCTCTCCAGTTTGGCTCAGGAGTCGACAAGTCGCCGGAATTGTCTCCTGTCCGACCAGAAGTAGAGTCACCCAATCAGACGGTGATTGAGACGCCTCGACTTCGGGGTAGTGTTCGGACAGATGATTCATTGCGGACACAGGGAGCCGCATTAACCAGGCCTCAAGGAGGAGGTTTTGGTCAGGGCATACTGGAAGAACCATCGAGTCAGTCCGGACTCATGTCAGGACTTGAAGCTCAAAACCGTACAGACACGGAAAGCGTCAGGTTCAACCATTCCTATAGTATGCCGGAGCTGAGAGGTCCGTCAGGGGAGCTGGAGTCTGATCACTCCCGGGTGGAACCACCAATCGACTTTGGTAGTCCACCATTACCTCTCATTCGTGACCGTGTGTTGTCACATCCGACAGCACGGTCAGAAGTGTTGAAATTGAGAACGCAGGCAACCAGGCGGGCTGCACTTCAAGGCGTCAGATTTGATTTAGCTACCCGTGACGTTCCAAGGGGGCAGGGCGAAGGGTCTATAGCAGAATCACAAGATAGACCTAGGCGAGTACAACGTCCACCGCAGAGATGGACGTATAAAAAGTTAGGAGGTGAGTAATGACAGAGTACATCCCAAAACGTAGGTCCGGTTGACTTACCAAGCCAACACAATAGTACTAAATTTCAACAACCCGGGGTGGCTTGGAAAGACAAAAGGGCTACGGAAACAGTCAGTATTCTTCAGTATTACTTACGAAGTTTTTTTTTTTTTTTCGTCAAATTTTTTAGGTACTAGTAACGTTTTGAGACCGAGGAAAATACAACTTGATCAAGAAACGGGTCAAATCGAGACAAGCCAAAACCATCTCTAACCATCGAGGAAGAGAAGAAATCTGAATTTAATTATTGTATTGTTTAAAGTTTTGTTAAACATTTCAGCAGAAGATCCACAAAAGGCCGAACAGTGGCCACACCAAACCATCTGTAACCATCAAGGAAGAGAAGAAATCTGAAATTAATTATTATTCTATTGTAAAGTTTTGTTAACCACTTCAGAGGAACATCCAGACATGGCTAGAGAAGAAGCCATAGAGGAGCCAGCCACAAATAACTAAAATCATCTATATCCATCAAGGAAGAGCCACGAGAGCAGCAGAAGAGATAATTCATCTATACCATCTTTACGAAGAAGAGAAAGAAGAATTTTTATTTACCGTTTACAGTTTTGTTAATTAAGAATTGATTAACCCAATCACACTATGGCCATAGTTGGATAGGAATAATTGATACGTTAATTAACCTTTAAGTTATATTAGTTACAGTAAGTCTAATAATTAGATAGAACTAGAGTAGCATCACCTAATTAGACACTAGAAAATTATTGCTAAGAATTGGTTAATTTATACAATAATTTAGAATAATTTAGAACATCTAGAGACTAGTTTAGATAATGCAAGTATAGTAAATTAGTAGAATCTAAAGTTAGAATCATTTCATTTCAAGAAAAATGTAGCTTCAAGAGTATCAACGTTTTTCTTCGTAAAGATGGTATAGATGAATTATCTCTTCTGCTGCTCTCGTGGCTCTTCCTTGATGGATATAGATGATTTTAGTTATTTGTGGCTGGCTCCTCTATGGCTTCTTCTCTAGCCATGTCTGGATGTTCCTCTGAAGTGGTTAACAAAACTTTACAATAGAATAATAATTAATTTCAGATTTCTTCTCTTCCTTGATGGTTACAGATGGTTTGGTGTGGCCACTGTTCGGCCTTTTGTGGATCTTCTGCTGAAATGTTTAACAAAACTTTAAACAATACAATAATTAAATTCAGATTTCTTCTCTTCCTCGATGGTTAGAGATGGTTTTGGCTTGTCTCGATTTGACCCGTTTCTTGATCAAGTTGTATTTTCCTCGGTCTCAAAACGTTACGAGTATCAAGATTATTCAAGATTGTTGTCATAGCCACTTGTAGCCACTCTCTCGCCACACTCTGCAACGTCATGGGACGCATCTAAAGTAAAAACGTTTTTTTTTCATTTATTTACCAGTTAGGAAAGGATGCGCCGGACGTTACATAAATTTTTGACACACTTAATTCTTAATACTTACACAATATTACAGTAGAAAACACAATTACCACACGAGCAAATATAAGGGAGATCGAGTCATAGAGGGATTTTCTAGCAGAACATATAGTAAAGTAATAAAAGTATCAATATCAATTTGAATGAATACACGAATATGTGCCCAGTCTTTATGAGTACTGCACGTTGTGTGAGCAGCAGCGTCACGAACTGTCGCTCATTTGATCGTGCAACCCTAAATTTTGTACTGTGTAGCGAGGTCATGCACTGATAAATCTTTGGAGTGAGCTCGATCACTGTTGGTCCCCTTGACCGAAACTACACGGTATTTTATCAGTCTATTATTGTGTTTTATTTTGCGAATACGTTTTCTGGCACAACAAAAGATGGCTCTATAATATTTAATCAGTTATGATGCCCTAGATAGTATTATGGAACCAGAATGACTGACTGTAGAAAATCCCCAGTGTATCGTATTGGATCCCTGAAATATCGAAATTTTGTTGGATTTTGTGTCTTCCGGGTACTCTCCCCAAAGTAATAGATTATGCCCGGAAAGCTATGACACAAGACACGGTAATATAATAAATCTAAGTAATAAAATTAGAAGGAAAGTCGACTTATATTGTAAGTGATGGTTCATGAGCAGAAAGTTCTATCAGTCGTTCCGTTGTAAACTGCTCGTTTTATCTCTTTTTGGTGGCATGTGTTACGTTTATTGTTATTGCGTTGAAACTGGTCGGGCAGTTCGAGGTAACTGCGCTAGTACGGCTAGTTCCTCTTCTTCTTGAACCTCCAAAGCTAGAGCTTGATCCGTTACCACAACCATTTGAACTGGGATTTTCTGTCCATCCATTAATAGCAGGTTAATAGCGATACTTTTTACAGTACAGACACTAAATCATAAAGTAATGACAAATGAACGTATTTTCGATTTAAGAAAACAAGAGGGCGAACTGAAAGAAATGAAAAATAATTCAAATCTGGAATGTTTGGAAAGATTAATTACTAATGACAAGAATGCTTATTTGTTTTGTTCTTGGAAAGCAGTAAAAAAGGTTAAGATACCGGAAATCCTAAAATTAAATGAAGGCGAAATTTTCATATCGAAAATGGTGCCGCTACAGGGTAGTTGCACCAGACTGAACCAAATAGGGGTACCAGAAGCGCACGCGAATGTTTTGAGCGTAAAAAGGAACTGTGAATTGTCACAAAACGGTATGTTATGGAAACTTTCTAGTAACGTGGAATTAGATGACATGCATATAAAATCAATTAAGCCTAAACCAGTTCTTCCTGAATTGAATATAAATGTCTCACAGAAACAAGTTTTTGATACATGGGAAGGAGAGAAACCCATCGCATGGTCCGAATTAGTCGAGGACCTAAAATTCAGATCAAAAATTTTATCAGACGAAGAGAGAGCGGAATCACTAATTTTGACAGAAACTGCATTACTGATAGATTTGACAATCGTAATCGCAGTTTTCGGGTTGTCATATTTGACGTTGGTTGTGACAATTGTAGTAATAACCTGTAAAGTCCGTATGAATAAACGGAGGGTGAACTCGGAAATTTCTGAGCTCCAGAATCTAACGTTAAGTCCTACCGAAGTCCGGCTCATGAGAGAGTACGCTGAATTTGTTGGTTTTCGCTAAAATGCTGCATTAAAATCGCTATTTTAAAAGCCGCTCCGCTTAAAGCTAGTGTTGTGTTTTAGTGTGCCGTCCTGTGAAAGTCAGCGTATATTTTTCATATAAAGCGGACAGCAATCAAGCTCTGATCTTCAGTCTTGATTGTGGACGCAAAGAAGCAACAAGTAAAATGAAAGTTCTGCTTTTTGTAATCGGAACTTTAAGTTTTTCAGTAGCAGATATCAAAGTGGGCCTGGGACATGTGTTGGTTCCAGA
Source organism: Branchinecta sandiegonensis (assembly GCA_030848855.1). Classification (NCBI taxonomy): domain Eukaryota; kingdom Metazoa; phylum Arthropoda; class Branchiopoda; order Anostraca; family Branchinectidae; genus Branchinecta; species Branchinecta sandiegonensis. The sequence continues at coordinate 40,739 of JAUPMV010000189.1, forward strand.
AGGCCAAATAGCTGTGACGACTGCCAAATGGACGATTGTGGGTGAAGTTAACCTGGACTTCTTCAAAGCCATTGCTGGTACTGTAAGGAAATATTTTGTATTGATTGTCAGCCACCAAGACGCCTTGGATCAGCAAAATGTTGCCCAAAATCAATCGAAAGTGTATGAAGTTTACAGAAAAGAAAATTCAAAAATGAATGAACTAATTTCAGCTTTAGAAAATGAGGTCGAAAGTATTTCAATCCTATTAGGAACTAATTCTAGAAGTAAAAGGGGCCTCATTGATTTGGGTGGTGAAATACTTCGAGTATTGTTTGGTACCGCAACAGTTACCCAGATAACAGAACTTTCAGAAGCTGTGGGCAACCTAAAGATAGCGGGTATGGCACAAAAGGATATAACGGTAATTAGAAACCTTGTTCTTGCTGAAAAACAACAAGATGAAATGTTGGGGAATTTAACATCAACGTTACAAGGCGTCGAGGCGCACTGGCAAAGAATATCGAAACTCGTCGCCCATAACACCAACCAAGGTGTGCATTTCGGGGCCGATATTGGCTATTTAAAAATACAACAGCTTCTAGGTGAGGTACGTCAAAAGCTTCATGAAGTAGAAATCGATCTAAACTCATTGGCGGCCAACCGTCTTCCAATAAACATGTTTCGCCCCAAACGATTAGTAGACATTTTAGCAAAAATCAGTACAAGTCTACCCGCTAAGAATCGTTTGCCCGTGCGAAATATCGAAAATGTTTGGCCGTACTATCATCATTTTGCTAAAACCTCGACTTTGCTTACAATTTCTGGATTAAGAATCGTCACTGAAATCCCGTTTGTGTCGCGGAGTGAAATGTTTGATCTCTATAAAATAATGCCTTTTCCTACTTTTCAAAGTAGTTTACCAAATAATCTAACCACTGTCTACCCGACACAGCCTTTTATTGCTATTCAGAAGGAAGAACATACACATTTTGTGGAACTGAATTTAGATGACTTTAGAAACTGTGTAAAAGTAGAAGTACAAATTTGCCCTTTGTTTAAAGCTGTGCAAAACAAAGTTCTGAACTCGAGCAACTACGCAATTTATAAAGAAAACTTTGAAGAAATAGAGAAAAATTGCTTGGTTACGTTTTCACCCCCTCCGACACCGGAAGTACCGATTCTTAGTCACGTCGCTGAGAACCTCTGGGTGTTTTCCGCCAAGTTGGTTCATGCTTCGATTGCATGTAATGACGAACTAAAAGAGCGGGTCGTGCTGAACGGCAGCAATCTCCTTAATCTGCCTTCAGGCTGTTCGTTATTTTCCGAAACCTTCACAATTCCTGTGTCGTTTTCGGGAATAACAACGCTAAAACTTGATTTTGGAAATATTTCGGTTAGCGTGCCTAGCTTTACGCATAATTTACCTAAACTAACATTCTTCTCAAAAATAGAGATAACCAGAAAACTGAAAGTCGCAAATATTGCAAGCCGTAAGACAGAAGTTTCGTTACAAGAACTTGAAGTAGCGCTAGAATCGAATAACCCAATTATTCAAAATTCATATGAAGCAGTAGGCTACGTTCAGAAACATGTCAATTTCATTGGCATTTCGTCTCTTTTTGGAAACTTGATCATCCCAGTCATTGTGGTGATGCTCTATCACTACGTCTGGCAGGCCAGACGCCAGATGGCACTACCATCGACTATCTTAAATCTTGTGGATATGGGCAGTACAAGACCAAAATTTGAAAGTGCCCAAGAAGCAAGAATATTAGATTAAGGAAACGCGCTATTATTTATTTTCTTTGGTTTTGCTTTAAAATAAGTTTACACCCTCCAATGTCGTATTTTTACTTAATTATAGTTCCAGATAATAGTTTAATAGCCTCCATGATGACACCACGAAAAGAAGAAGAACCACAATCAATCCGTCAGGACGGACATTCAGCCGACAGACAACCAGAGACGCCAGAAACTCCACCTTTGGGCCCGAGGACGCCACCTATGCCCCATATGGAGGGAGTGGCTATTGCAGACCATAACAGGGGCCATAACAACTCACCTCAGCAGGAGGAGGAGTCAGACGAAATGCATGAGTATTTAGACCTTCCCAACCAGAATGAGGTAGGATCATTCCACTCTTTCGGGCAGGAATCCTTCGGGAACCAGCCTCATTTTCAGAATCAGATGGGACCAGGCGAAGTCCCCGAATACGCGTACAATTTCCAATATTATCGGAGGGGGAACTACATTCCCCCGTTGAACTATTATATAACAGAGGCTTTGCCAATCACTTTTAACGTTGGCGATTTTTTCCGTCTACTACAGCAGCCTGAGCATGAACAAATTAGATGGGAAGTATTGCTAGCTCTGTTAAGGACAGAATTCGACAGAGCAAACATGAATTTAAATGATTATTTCCCACAGTAATACGGTTACTACTAAATGCCAAAGCAAATGCCATGCCAAGTCACCAACTTATGTTTGTTTATTTTATTTTTAGTTATGTTTATTTTTATTTTTTTTTATTTGTTGGTTTTGTTCATTATTCCGGGATCATTACAATAACGGACCAGAGGTCAAAGGAGTATGTTTGTTTTAAATCTCGAAATCTCAGAATTAAAGAAAAGCCAGCTGCAGTTCTGGTGGTGTTGTACATAGCTTTAAGCAATATTATCGATTTTTTTTGTTATACATATTATATATAGAAGGGCCACAGGCCGTGTAAATTTTGAGTACGTAAGCGAAAAAGATAATTTTGTGCAAGTTAGTCGTAAGTCGTAATGTTTTGTCATGGGTGCGTTGTTTATCATCCAGTAAGTTGATATACTAATATTAGAAGTAAAGTAATATATTATCGAAGGGCCACAGGCCAATTTATTTAATCATATTTAGTGAGAAACTGGAATTTTGAATTCTAAATATTTAACCGTTTTCGCTTCATAGTTTGCATAAAAGTGCTGGGAACCGATAACATGCGGGTCAGAATGACAGTTTACAGTACATAGCCTCGTGTCAAGGGAGCATCCGAACGGACCGTGAAAATTTAGTTTGAGGGTAGGACCGTTCCTACTGAGAGCAATTTGACGGATTGATGCCACAGGACAGGCCAAAGTAGTTTTGCATTGTTCTCGGCCCCAACATATTATGCATTCTGCCGTAAAGTTAAATGGTGGGTCTGTAGGCCTACCATACATGTGTTATGCTTTGCCATTTTTCAGGTGATGGAGTTGGACTAAAGCTAAGGAGAAAGAGCAACCGAGCCTCGCATTCTAGCGTCGAAGATGAAACCCTCGGAAGACAAAGAAGTCTATGGGAGAAAACGTCGGCGACGAAAGATTACATATTTGTTTTTAATTGTTGTTGACTGTTTTGCTGAACCTGAGAAAGTCACCTCTGCCACGAAATTTGGTAAAGTAATTTTAACCCTTTGCTCGAAATCACTGATCTCAACTACAACAAGGGGGTTGTAACTTCTAAATGACTAACTTATTATTAAATTGGGTTGGGTTCTTTTAGTTAATGGGGACTTTAACTCAATTTGGGGGAAAGGACTTGGTTAAAATTATATGATTATCCTCGTTACGTTTCTTCGAGAACGCGTTGGCTCCTAACTCTGTTTCCATCATAAAAATTCAGAATAGTAACGTAAGATTCTTCACTTTATTTTCGGATGATAACTTTATCCGCTTGGTCAAGGATATAGTAGCCTAAGGGTCATCGGTGAGGGTGTAAAAACTCAACATCCAACGACTTGTGAGTAGGCTAGGGGTCAACGGTGAGAGCGTAAAAACTCAACAGCCACCGACCAGAGTCTGAAGACCAAGTGTTGAATATGGACCAAAAGCGTTTTCTATGTAGCTACGGCCATATCGAAAATAAGCAAATCTGCTGGAACTTCGGGTATAAGCAGAGGCGCTGAAATTTAAACTTTAAAAATTAATGTAGACCATGAAAGTAAAGAAAATGTTCCGATTATGAAACAGAGTTGGGGTAACTTTGAGAATTGTTTTGTGGAACAAAACTATGTAACAGGGGAGGAGTGTTACGAAGGGTCTTCATATCTTTATATTTACAATCTTTATCTGGTTTACCTTTAATTTCAAGTCAGAATTAAAAGGGAAATTGTCACGAGCCTTTTAAACCTAGCCGAGATTTAAAAGGAAATATGGTTTCCAAACTCATGTCCAAGTCTAATGTAAAGCATAGAACTCCGGAGAAAAGCTTGTGGTTAGAACGGGAGAACCACTGGGAGATCAGTGAAAGGAGAACAAGGTGGATTGACGTCAGAAGGAGTTATAGTCGGGACTTCTTTAGTAATATTTAGGCAGAGAGTGGTGAAGCTTCGAAGGAACAACACAAGAGTGAGTAGAGTGAAATAAACGTGTCCTGAACCTGAACTTAGCGAGAACAGTGCGAACAAATCCAAGCCTTCGATTAGACGCTACCAAGTTGAAAGACTCCTGGATCCAATAAGCGAGCTGAAAGGAAGAGCCCTTCCTTTCAGGCCACTCAGTGGAGCGGCTACGGTTTAGGCAGAAGCAAATAACAGTAAAACCTAACACGATGACATAAAACTCACTGTTTTAGTGGTGACAGCGGTGAGAACCGCTGAGGGTAACTTTGAGAATTGTTTTGTGGAACAAAACTATGTAACAGGGGAGGAGTGTTACGAAGGGTCTTCATATCTTTATATTTACAATCTTTATCTGGTTTACCTTTAATTTCAAGTCAGAATTAAAAGGGAAATTGTCACGAGCCTTTTAAACCTAGCCGAGATTTAAAAGGAAATATGGTTTCCAAACTCATGTCCAAGTCTAATGTAAAGCATAGAACTCCGGAGAAAAGCTTGTGGTTAGAACGGGAGAACCACTGGGAGATCAGTGAAAGGAGAACAAGGTGGATTGACGTCAGAAGGAGTTATAGTCGGGACTTCTTTAGTAATATTTAGGCAGAGAGTGGTGAAGCTTCGTAGGAACAACACAAGAGTGAGTAGAGTGAAATAAACGTGTCCTGAACCTGAACTTAGCGAGAACAGTACGAACAAATCCAAGCCTTCGATTAGACGCTACCAAGTTGAAAGACTCCTGGATCCAATAAGTGAGCTGAAAGGAAGAGCCCTTCCTTTCAGGCCACTCAGTGGAGCGGCTACGGTTTAGGCAGAAGCAAATAACAGTAAAACCTAACACGATGATATAAAACTCATTGTTTTAACTATAGTGGAAAGACTATAGTGAAAAGACTGTAGTGGACAACAATAAAGTGGACAGAGAATAGTGGAAAGACTAAAGTGGACAGACTATAGTGGAAAGACTATAGTGGAAAGACTGTAGTGGACAGAATAAAGTGGAGACTATAGTGGTAAGACTAAAGTGGAAAGACCAAAGTGGACAGACTACAGTGGAAAGACTGAAGTGGACAGACTAAAATGGAAAAACTAAAGTGGAAAGACTGAAGTGGACAGACTAAAGTGGAAAAACTAAAGTGGAAAGACTAAAGTGGACAGACTATAGTGGAAAGACTATAGTGGAAAGACTGTAGTGGACAGAATAAAGTGTAGACTATAGTGGAAAGACTAAAGTAGACAGAGAATAGTGGAAAGACTAAAGTGGACAGACTATAGTGGAAAGACTATAGTGGAAAGACTGTAGTGGACAGAATAAAGTGAAGACTATAGTGGAAAGACTAAAGTGGACAGAGAATAGTGGAAAGACTAAAGTGGAAAGACTGTAGTGGACAGAATAAAATGGAGACTACAGTGGAAAGACTAAAGTATAAAGACTAAAGTGGACAGACTATAGTGGAAAGACTGAAATGGAAAGACTTAGTGGACAGACTAAAGTGGAAAGACTATAGTGGAAAGACTAAAGTGGACAGACTATAGTGGAAAGACTATAGTGGAAAGACTGTAGTGGACAGAATAATGTGGAGACTATAGTGGAAAGACTAAAGTGGACAGAGAATAGTGGAAAGACTATAAGTGGACAGACTATAGTGGAAAGACTATAGTGGAAAAACTGTAGTGGACAGAATAAAGTGGAGACTATAGTGGAAAGACTAAAGTGGAAAGAATAAAGTGGACAGAGAATAGTGGAAAGACTAAAGTGGACAGACTATAGTGGAAAGACTATAATGGAGAGACTGTAGTGGACAGAATAAAGTGGAGACTATAGTGGAAAGACTAAAGTGGACAGAGAATAGTGGAAAGAATAAACTGGAAAGACTGTAGTGGAAAGAATAAAGTGGAGACTATAGTGGAAAGACTAAAGTGGACAGACTAAAGTGGAAAGACTAAAGTGGACAGACTAAAATGGAAAGACTAAAGTGGACAGACTATAGTGGAAAGACTGAAGTGGAAAGACTAAGTGGACAGACTAAAGCGGAGAGACTAAAGTGGAAAGACTAAAGTGGACAGACTATAGTGGAAAGACTAAAGTGGACAGACTAAAGTGGAAAGACTAAAGTGGAAAGACTAAAGTGGGCAGACTATAGTGGAAAGACTATAGTGGAAAGACTGTAGTGGACAGAATAAAGTGGAGACTATAGTGGAAAGACTAAAGTGGAAAGACTGAAGTGGACAGAGAATAGTGGAAAGACTAAAGTGGAAAGACTATAGTGGAAGGACTAAATCGGACAGACTAAAGTGAAAAGACTAAAGTGGAAAGACTAAAGTGAACAGACTATAGTGGAAAGACTGCAGTGGACAGAATAAAGTGGCAAGTATAGTGGAAAGAATAAAGTGGACAGAGAATAGTGGAAAGACTGAAGTGGACAGACTATAGTGGAAAGACTATAATGGAGAGACTGTAGTGGACAGAATAAAGTGGAGACTATAGTTGAAAGACTAAAGTGGACAGAGAATAGTGGAAAGACTAAAGTGGAAAGACTGTATTGGACAGAATGAAGTGGAGACTATAGTGGAAAGAATAAAGTGGAAAGAGTAAAGTGGACAGACTATAGTGGAAAGACTATAGTGGAAAGACTGTAGTGGACAACAATAAAGTGGACAGAGAATAGTGGAAAGACTAAAGTGGACAGACTATAGTGGAAAGACTCTAGTGGAAAGACTGTAGTGGACAGAATAAAGTGGAGACTATAGTGGTAAGACTAAAGTGGAAAGACCAAAGTGGACAGACTACAGTGGAAAGACTGAAGTGGACAGACTAAAGTGGAAAAACTAAAGTGGAAAGACTAAAGTGGACAGACTAAAGTGGAAAAACTAAAGTGGAAAGACTGAAGTGGACAGACTAAAGTGGAAAAACTAAAGTGGAAAGACTAAAGTGGACAGACTATAGTGGAAAGACTATAGTGGAAAGACTGTAGTGGACAGAATGAAGTGTAGACTATAGTGAAAAGACTAAAGTAGACAGAGAATAGTGGAAAGACTAAAGTGGACAGACTATAGTGGAAAGACTATAGTGGAAAGACTGTAGTGGACAGAATAAAGTGGAGACTATAGTGGAAAGACTAAAGTGGAAAGAGTAAAGTGGACAGACTATAGTGGAAAGACTATAGTGAAAAGACTGTAGTGGACAACAATAAAGTGGACAGAGAATAGTGGAAAGACTAAAGTGGACAGACTATAGTGGAAAGACTATAGTGGAAAGACTGTAGTGGACAGAATAAAGTGGAGACTATAGTGGTAAGACTAAAGTGGAAAGACCAAAGTGGACAGACTACAGTGGAAAGACTGAAGTGGACAGACTAAAGTGGAAAAACTAAAGTGGAAAGACTAAAGTGGACATACTAAAATGGAAAAACTAAAGTGGAAAGACTGAAGTGGACATACTAAAGTGGAAAAACTAAAGTGGAAAGACTAAAGTGGACAGACTATAGTGGAAAGACTATAGTGGAAAGACTGTAGTGGACAGAATAAAGTGTAGACTATAGTGGAAAGACTAAAGTAGACAGAGAATAGTGGAAAGACTAAAGTGGACAGACTATAGTGGAAAGACTATAGTGGAAAGACTGTAGTGGACAGAATAAAGTGGAGACTATAATGGAAAGACTAAAGTGGACAGAGAATAGTGGAAAGACTAAAGTGGAAAGACTGTAGTGGACAGAATAAAATGGAGACTACAGTGGAAAGACTAAAGTGGAAAGACTAAAGTGGACAGACTATAGTGGAAAGACTGAAATGGAAAGACTTAGTGGACAGACTAAAGTGGAAAGACTATAGTGGAAAGACTAAAGTGGACAGACTATAGTGGAAAGACTATAGTGGAAAGACTGTAGTGGACAGAATAATGTGGAGACTATAGTGGAAAGACTAAAGTGGACAGAGAATAGTGGAAAGACTATAAGTGGACAGACTACAGTGGAAAGACTATAGTGGAAAGACTGTAGTGGACAGAATAAAGTGGAGACTATAGTGGAAAGACTAAAGTGGAAAGAATAAAGTGGACAGAGTATAGTGGAAAGACTAAAGTGGACAGACTAAAGTGGAAAGACTATAATGGAGAGACTGTAGTGGACAGAATAAAGTGGAGACTATAGTGGAAAGACTAAAGTGGAAAGACTAAAGTGGACAGAGAATAGTGGAAAGACTAAAGTGGAAAGACTGTATTGGACAGAATAAAGGTGAGACTATAGTGGAAAGACTAAAGTGGAAAGAGTAAAGTGGACAGACTATAGTGGAAAGACTATAGTGGAAAGACTGTAGTGGACAACAATAAAGTGGACAGAGAATAGTGGAAAGACTAAAGGGGACAGACTATAGTGGAAAGACTATAGTGGAAAGACTGTAGTGGACAGAATAAAGTGGAGACTATAGTTGTAAGACTAAAGTGGAAAGACCAAAGTGGACAGACTACAGTGGAAAAACTAAATTGGAAAGACTAAAGTGGACAGACTAAAGTGGAAAAACTAAAGTGGAAAGACTGAAGTGGACAGACTAAAGTGGAAAAACTAAAGTGGAAAGACTAAAGTGGACAGACTATAGTGGAAAGACTATAGTGGAAAGACTGTAGTGGACAGAATAAAGTGTAGACTATAGTGGAAAGACTAAAGTAGACAGAGAATAGTGGAAAGACTAAAGTGGACAGACTATAGTGGAAAGACTATAGTGGAAAGACTGTAGAGGACAGAAAAAAGTGGAGACTATAGTGGAAAGACTAAAGTGGACAGAGAATAGTGGAAAGACTAAAGTGGAAAGACTGTAGTGGACAGAATAAAATGGAGACTATAGTGGAAAGACTAAAGTGGAAAGACCAAAGTGGACAGACTATAGTGGAAAGACTGAAATGGAAAGACTGAAGTGGAAAGACTATAGTGGAAAGACTATAGTGGAAAGACTATAGAGGAAAGACTGTAGTGGACAGAATAAAGTGGCAAGTATAGTGGAAAGAATAAAGTGGACAGAGAATAGTGGAAAGACTAAAGTGGACAGACTATAGTGGAAAGACTATAATGGAGAGACTGTAGTGGACATAATAAAGTGGAGACTATAGTGGAAAGACTAAAGTGGAAAGACTAAAGTGGACAGAGAATAGTGGAAAGACTAAAGTGGAAAGACTGTAGTGGACAGAATAAAGTGGAGACTATAGTGGAAAGACTAAAGTGGAAAGACTAAAGTGGACAGACTATAGTGGAAAGACTATAGTGGAAAGACTGTAGTGGACAGAATAATGTGGAGACTATAGTGGAAAGACTAAAGTGGACAGACAATAGTGGAAAGACTATAAGTGGACAGACAATAGTGGAAAGACTATAGTGGAAAGACTCTAGTGGACAGAATAAAGTGGAGACTATAGTGGAAAGAATAAAGTGGAAAGAATAAAGTGGACAGAGAATAGTGGAAAGACTAAAGTGGACAGACTATAGTGGAAAGACTATAATGGAGAGACTGTAGTGGACAGAATAAAGTGGAGACTAAAGTGGAAAGACTAAAGTGGACAGAGAATAGTGGAAAGAATAAACTGGAAAGACTGTAGTGTAAAGAAAAAAGTGGAGACTATAGTGGAAAGACTAAAGTGGAAAGACTAAAGTGGACAGACTAAAATGGAAAAACTAAAGTGGAAAGACTGAAGTGGACATACTAAAGTGGAAAAACTAAAGTGGAAAGACTAAAGTGGACAGACTATAGTGGAAAGACTATAGTGGAAATACTGTAGTGGACAGAATAAAGTGTAGACTATAGTGGAAAGACTAAAGTAGACAGAGAATAGTGGAAAGACTAAAGTGGACAGACTATAGTGGAAAGACTATAGTGGAAAGACTGTAGTGGACAGAATAAAGTGGAGACTATAGTGGAAAGACTAAAGTGGACAGAGAATAGTGGAAAGACTAAAGTGGAAAGACTGTAGTGGACAGAATAAAATGGAGACTACAGTGGAAAGACTAAAGTGGAAAGACTAAAGTGGACAGACTATAGTGGAAAGACTGAAATGGAAAGACTTAGTGGACAGACTAAAGTGGAAAGACTATAGTGGAAAGACTAAAGTGGACAGACTATAGTGGAAAGACTATAGTGGAAAGACTGTAGTGGACAGAATAATGTGGAGACTATAGTGGAAAGACTAAAGTGGACAGAGAATAGTGGAAAGACTATAAGTGGACAGACTATAGTGGAAAGACTATAGTGGAAAGACTGTAGTGGACAGAATAAAGTGGAGACTATAGTGGAAAGACTAAAGTGGAAAGAATAAAGTGGACAGAAAATAGTGGAAAGACTAAAGTGGACAGACTATAGTGGAAAGACTATAATGGAGAGACTGTAGTGGACAGAATAAAGTGGAGACTATAGTGGAAAGACTAAAGTGGAAAGACTAAAGTGGACAGAGAATAGTGGAAAGAATAAACTGGAAAGACTGTAGTGGAAAGAATAAAGTGGAGACTATAGTGGAAAGACTAAAGTGGACAGACTAAAGTGGAAAGACTAAAGTGGACAGACTAAAATGGAAAGACTAAAGTGGACAGACGATAGTGGAAAGACTGAAGTGGAAAGACTAAGTGGACAGACTAAAGCGGAGAGACTAAAGTGGAAAGACTAAAGTGGACAGACTATAGTGGAAAGACTAAAGTGGACAGACTAAAGTGGAAAGACTAAAGTGGAAAGACTAAAGTGGGCAGACTATAGTGGAAAGACTATAGTGGAAAGACTAAAGTGGAAAGACTGAAGTGGACAGAGAATAGTGGAAAGACTAAAGTGGAAAGACTATAGTGGAAGGACTAAAGTGGACAGACTAAAGTGAAAAGACTAAAGTGGAAAGACTAAAGTGGACAGACTATAGTGGTAAGACTGCAGTGGACAGAATAAAGTGGCAAGTATAGTGGAAAGAATAAAGTGGACAGAGAATAGTGGAAAGACTGAAGTGGACAGACTATAGTGGAAAGACTATAATGGAGAGACTGTAGTGGACAGAATAAAGTGGAGACTATAGTTGAAAGACTAAAGTGGAAAGACTAAAGTGGACAGAGAATAGTGGAAAGACTAAAGTGGAAAGACTGTATTGGACAGAATAAAGGTGAGACTATAGTGGAAAGACTAAAGTGGAAAGAGTAAAGTGGACAGACTATAGTGGAAAGACTATAGTGGAAAGACTGTAGTGGACAACAATAAAGTGGACAGAGAATAGTGGAAAGACTAAAGGGGACAGACTATAGTGGAAAGACTATAGTGGAAAGAATGTAGTGGACAGAATAAAGTGGAGACTATAGTGGTAAGACTAAAGTGGAAAGACCAAAGTGGACAGACTACAGTGGAAAGACTGAAGTGGACAGACTAAAGTTGAAAAACTAAATTGGAAAGACTAAAGTGGACAGACTAAAGTGGAAAAACTAAAGTGGAAAGACTGAAGTGGACAGACTAAAGTGGAAAAACTAAAGTGGAAAGACTAAAGTGGACAGACTATAGTGGAAAGACTATAGTGGAAAGACTGTAGTGGACAGAATAAAGTGTAGACTATAGTGGAAAGACTAAAGTAGACAGAGAATAGTGGAAACACTAAAGTGGACAGACTATAGTGGAAAGACTATAGTGGAAAGACTGTAGAGGACAGAATAAAGTGGAGACTATAGTGGAAAGACTAAAGTGGACAGAGAATAGTGGAAAGACTAAAGTGGAAAGACTGTAGTGGACAGAATAAAATGGAGACTATAGTGGAAAGACTAAAGTGGAAAGACTAAAGTGGACAGACTATAGTGGAAAGACTGAAATGGAAAGACTGAAGTGGAAAGACTATAGTGGAAAGACTATAGTGGAAAGACTAAAGACTAAAGTGGACAGACTATAGTGGAAAGACTAAAGTGGAAAGACTAAAGTGGACAGACTATAGTGGAAAGACTAAAGTGGACAGACTATAGTGGAAAGAATAAAGTGGACAGACTATAGTGGAAAGACTATAGAGGAAAGACTGTAGTGGACAGAATAAAGTGGAGACTATGGTGGAAAGACTAAAGTGGACAGAGAATAGTGGAAAGACTAAAGTGGACAGACCATAGTGGAAAGACTAAAGTGGACAGACTATAGTGGAAATACTGAAGTGGACAGACTATAGTGGAAAGACTAAAGTGTACAGACTAAAGTGGAAAGACTAAAGTGGAAAGACTAAAGTGGACAGACTATAGTGGAAAGACTAAAGTGTACAGACTAAAGTGGAAAGACTAAAGTGGAAAGACTGAAGTGGACAGACTATAGTGGAAAGAATAAAGTGGCCAGACTAAAGTGGAAAGTCTAAAGTGGAAAGACTAAAGTGGCCAGACTATAGTGGAAAGAATATAGTGGAAAGACTATAGTGGACAGAATAAAGTGGAGACTATAGTGGAAAGACTAAAGTGGACATAGAATAGTGGAAAGACTAAAGTGGACAGACTATAGTGGAAAGACTAAAGTGGACAGAATAAAGTGGAGACTATAGTGGAAAGACTAAAGTGGAAAGACTAAAGTGGAAAGACTAAAGTGGACAGACTATAGTGGAAAGAATAAAGTGGACAGACTATAGTGGAAAGACTAAAGTGGACAGACTAAAGTGGAAAGACTAAAGTGGAAAGACTAAAGTGGACAGAATAAGTGGAAATGACTAAAGTGGAAAGAATAAAGTGGAAAGACTATAGTCGAAAGACTGTAGTGGACAGAATAAAGTGGAGAGTATAGTGGAAAGAATAAAGTGGACAGAGAATAGTGGAAAGACTAAAGTGGACAGACTATAGTGGAAAGACTATAGTGGAGACACTGTAGTGGACAGAATAAAGTGGAGACTATAGTGGAAAGACTAAAGTGGAACGACTAAAGTGGACATAGAATAGTGGAAAGACTAAAGTGGAAAGACTGTAGTGGACAGAATAAAGTGGAAACTATAGTGGAAAGACTAAAGTGGACAGAGAATAGTGGAAAGACTAAAGTGGACAGACTATAGTGGAAAGACTATAGCGGAAAGACTGTAGTGGACAGAATTTAGTGGAAAAACTAAAGTGGAAAGACTAAAGTGGACAGACTATAGTGGAAAGACTAAAGTGGACAGACTATAGTGGAAAGACTAAAGTGGACAGACTAAAGTGGAAAGACTAAAGTGGAAAGACTAAAGTGATCAGACTATAGTGGAAAGACTTTAGTGGAAAGACTAAAGTGGAAAGACTAAAGTGGACAGAGAATAGTGGAAAGACTAAAGTGGAAAGACTGTATTGGACAGAATAAAGGTGAGACTATAGTGGAAAGACTAAAGTGGAAAGAATAAAGTGGAGACTATAGTGGAAAGACTAAAGTGGAAAGACTATAGTGGAAAGACTAAAGTGGAAAGACTAAAGTGGAAAGACTAAAGTGGACAGAGAATAGTGGAAAGACTAAAGTGGAAAGACTGTATTGGACAGAATAAAGGTGAGACTATAGTGGAAAGACTAAAGTGGAAAGAGTAAAGTGGACAGACTATAGTGGAAAGACTATAGTGGAAAGACTGTAGTGGACAACAATAAAGTGGACAGAGAATAGTGGAAAGACTAAAGGGGACAGACTATAGTGGAAAGACTATAGTGGAAAGAATGTAGTGGACAGAATAAAGTGGAGACTATAGTGGTAAGACTAAAGTGGAAAGACCAAAGTGGACAGACTACAGTGGAAAGACTGAAGTGGACAGACTAAAGTTGAAAAACTAAATTGGAAAGACTAAAGTGGACAGACTAAAGTGGAAAAACTAAAGTGGAAAGACTGAAGTGGACAGACTAAAGTGGAAAAACTAAAGTGGAAAGACTAAAGTGGACAGACTATAGTGGAAAGACTATAGTGGAAAGACTGTAGTGGACAGAATAAAGTGTAGACTATAGTGGAAAGACTAAAGTAGACAGAGAATAGTGGAAACACTAAAGTGGACAGACTATAGTGGAAAGACTATAGTGGAAAGACTGTAGAGGACAGAATAAAGTGGAGACTATAGTGGAAAGACTAAAGTGGACAGAGAATAGTGGAAAGACTAAAGTGGAAAGACTGTAGTGGACAGAATAAAATGGAGACTATAGTGGAAAGACTAAAGTGGAAAGACTAAAGTGGACAGACTATAGTGGAAAGACTGAAATGGAAAGACTGAAGTGGAAAGACTATAGTGGAAAGACTATAGTGGAAAGACTAAAGACTAAAGTGGACAGACTATAGTGGAAAGACTAAAGTGGAAAGACTAAAGTGGACAGACTATAGTGGAAAGACTAAAGTGGACAGACTATAGTGGAAAGAATAAAGTGGACAGACTATAGTGGAAAGACTATAGAGGAAAGACTGTAGTGGACAGAATAAAGTGGAGACTATGGTGGAAAGACTAAAGTGGACAGAGAATAGTGGAAAGACTAAAGTGGACAGACCATAGTGGAAAGACTAAAGTGGACAGACTATAGTGGAAATACTGAAGTGGACAGACTTTAGTGGAAAGACTAAAGTGTACAGACTAAAGTGGAAAGACTAAAGTGGAAAGACTAAAGTGGACAGACTATAGTGGAAAGACTAAAGTGTACAGACTAAAGTGGAAAGACTAAAGTGGAAAGACTGAAGTGGACAGACTATAGTGGAAAGAATAAAGTGGCCAGACTAAAGTGGAAAGTCTAAAGTGGAAAGACTAAAGTGGCCAGACTATAGTGGAAAGAATATAGTGGAAAGACTATAGTGGACAGAATAAAGTGGAGACTATAGTGGAAAGACTAAAGTGGACATAGAATAGTGGAAAGACTAAAGTGGACAGACTATAGTGGAAAGACTAAAGTGGACAGAATAAAGTGGAGACTATAGTGGAAAGACTAAAGTGGAAAGACTAAAGTGGAAAGACTAAAGTGGACAGACTATAGTGGAAAGAATAAAGTGGACAGACTATAGTGGAAAGACTAAAGTGGACAGACTAAAGTGGAAAGACTAAAGTGGAAAGACTAAAGTGGACAGAATAAGTGGAAATGACTAAAGTGGAAAGAATAAAGTGGAAAGACTATAGTCGAAAGACTGTAGTGGACAGAATAAAGTGGAGAGTATAGTGGAAAGAATAAAGTGGACAGAGAATAGTGGAAAGACTAAAGTGGACAGACTATAGTGGAAAGACTATAGTGGAGACACTGTAGTGGACAGAATAAAGTGGAGACTATAGTGGAAAGACTAAAGTGGAACGACTAAAGTGGACATAGAATAGTGGAAAGACTAAAGTGGAAAGACTGTAGTGGACAGAATAAAGTGGAAACTATAGTGGAAAGACTAAAGTGGAAAGACTAAAGTGGACAGACTATAGTGAAAAGACTATAGTGGAAAGACTGTAGTGGACAGAATAAAGTGGAGACTATAGTGGAAAGACTAAAGTGGACAGAGAATAGTGGAAAGACTAAAGTGGACCGACTATAGTGGAAAGACTATAGTGGAAAGACTGTAGTGGACAGAATAAAGTGGAGACTATAGTGGAAAGACTAAAGTGGACAGAGAATAGTGGAAAGACTAAAGTGGACAGACTATAGTGGAAAGACTATAGCGGAAAGACTGTAGTGGACAGAATTTAGTGGAAAAACTAAAGTGGAAAGACTAAAGTGGACAGACTATAGTGGAAAGACTAAAGTGGACAGACTATAGTGGAAAGACTAAAGTGGACAGACTAAAGTGGAAAGACTAAAGTGGAAAGACTAAAGTGATCAGACTATAGTGGAAAGACTTTAGTGGACAGAATAAAGTGGAGACTATAGTGGAAAGACTAAAGTGGAAAGACTATAGTGGAAAGACTAAAGTGGAAAGACTAAAGTGGACAGACTATAGTAGAAAGACTGAAGTGGACAGACTAAAGTGGAAAAACTAAAGTGGAAAGACTAAAGTGGACAGACTATAGTGGAAAGACTAAAGTGGACAGACTATAGTGGAAAGACTAAAGTGGAAAGACTAAAGTGGAAAGACTAAAGTGGAAAGACTGAAGTGAACAGACTATAGTGGAAAGACTATAGTGGAAAGACTTTAGTGGACAGAATAAAGTGGAGACTATAGTGGAAAGACTAAAGTGGAAAGACTATAGTGGACAGAGAATAGTGGAAAGACTAAAGTGGACAGACTATAGTGGAAAGACTGAAGTGGAAAGACTAAGTGGACAGACTAAAGTGGAAAGACTATAGTGGAAAGACTAAAGTGGACAGACTATAGTGGAAAGACTAAAGTGGACAGACTGAAGTGAAAAGACTATAGTGGAAAGACTAAAGTGGAAAGAATAAAGTGGACAGACTATAGTGGAAAGACTGAAGTGGAAAGACTCAGTGGAAAAACTAAACTGTACACACTGAAGTGGACAGAATAAAGTTGAAAGACTAAAGTGGACAGACTATAGTGGAAAGACTAAAGTGGACCGACTAAAGTGGAAAGACTAAAGTGGAATGACTAAAGTGGACAGAGAAAAGTGGAAAGACTATAGTGGAAAGACTGTAGTGGACAGAATAAAGTTGAGATTTTCTTTACTTTTGTCATTTACTCCGCCTTTTCAAAATGGCGGGTCATAAATAAATTACTTACTTACTTACTAGACTATAGTGGAAAGACTAAAGTGGAAAGACTATAGTGGACAGAGAATAGTGGAAAGACTAAAGTGGACAGACTATAGTGGAAATACTAAAGTGGACAGACTAAAGTGGAAAGACTAAAGTGGACAGACTATAGTGGAAAGACTATAGTGGAAAGACTGTAGTGGACAGAATAAAGTTGATACTATAGTGGAAAGACTAAAGTGGAAAGACTAAAGTGGACAGAGAATAGTGGAAAGACTAAAGTGGACAGACTATAGTGGAAAGACTAAAGTGTACAGACTAAAGTGGAAAGACTAAAGTGGAAAGACTAAAGTGGACAGGCTATAGCGGAAATGACTAAAGTGGAAAGACTAAAGTGGACAGACTAAAGTGGAAAGACTATAGTGGAAAGACTAAAGTGGACAGACTATAGTGGAAAGTCTAAAGTGGACAGACTGAAGTGAAAAGACTTTAGTGGAAAGACTATAGTGGAAAGACTAAAGTGGACACACTGAAGTGGACAGAATAAAGTGGAAAGACTGAAGTGTACAGACTAAAGTGGAAAGACTATAGTGGAAAGACTGTAGTGGACAGAATAAAGTGGAGACTATAGTGGAAAGAATTAAGTGGACATAGAATAGTGGAAAGACTAAAGTGGACAGACTATAGTGGAAAGACTAAAGTGGACAGACTAAAGTGGAAAGACTAACGTGGAAAGACTAAAGTGGACAGACTATAGTCTGTGACTAGTGTTGACACTAGTTGCCTGATAGCATTCGTGCTGATAAGACCTGTGCGCGGGGTGAATTTATAATGAGATGAGCGATCCCGAGCTTGTGTATTCACCGTTGCTGAATTTTGTACAGGACAATTTGCGTTGTGCTGATGAAGCTATTATTTTGCGGAAAGGACTAGACTTTTTCAAAGATTTGGAAACTGTTAAATCGGCGAAAGCGAAGCTATGGAGTTGTGTGACTGGAGATAATCCCCCTGTCAGGAAGGGTGCCAATGCAATTTATAGTCACTTGCAAGATATGATAGACTTTATAAAGAAATGTGATGCTGACGGAGTACCGCTCCCCTGTTTCGTCATCAAAAGGCCAACTGAAGTTCCTTTGATCTCTGCAACAGCGTTTACGCAGGTTGCAGCCAAGCTTACGAGCCTTGAGCAAGCGATATCGGTAGTTTCTGCTAAGATGGACTCGTACAATTTGAACTTTCCTCAGTTACCTGCGATCAGTCAGCCTGCTTGTGATACGCATACTACCATTTTGATCTCCGACCCCCCGCCTGAGCATGGTGATCCGTTAAAGCGAAAAGCAGTGATAGACTCGATTTCCGGTCATCAACTGGTTACCAGCGTGCGTGTGAATGAAAAACGGTGGGCGGTGAGCATTGAGAAATCTGCAGCTGAGGATTTTTGCAAATCAGCGAAGGAAGTTTTGCCTGGTTCTAATGTCAAGGTTTTTTCTAAAAAACACTTCGGCGTTATTCGAGAAGTCCCGTCTGATTTTGACCTTGAATCGTTACGGAACCAGTTCGGTATAGTTGGATCTAGTCGGCTTGGAACAAGCAAATCGGTAAAGCTCGAGTTTGCGGACATGATTTCCAAAGGGTCATTTCTACGGAACGGTGTGAAGATCGGGTACGAAAATTTCCGTGTATATGAGTTTAAGCAATTGCCAAAGTGTTGCTTCAAGTGTCGTTCTCCGGAACACTTGGAAAGTGCCAGTACTAGTCGTACTCCCAAGTGCGCTCGTTGTGCTGGGCTGCATACATTCACAAACAGTGATCCTTGTACGGAATCTCCGAAATGTGCAAACTGTGGAGAATCTCATCCATCGTACAGCCTACGATGCCCTGTGATTAAAAAGATCATTGACAAGGTCTATTCTCAGAAATGAATTCGGAAATCAGTATAGTTTCATTCAATGTTAATGGAACGAGAGGCAAGGACTTTTTGATTGATGAACTGTATGCTAATTACGATGTGGTTTGTCTCCAGGAGCATTTACTAACGGCTCTCAGCGACAATTTTTTGAGACGAAGCAATGATCACATGGTCTTTGTGCGTCCAGCTAAAGTTACGCGTGGTCGCCCTTCTGGCGGTTTAGCTTGCGCG